>QRFJ01001622.1:431288-501087 GCA_006176705.1 Cocos nucifera
AGAAGCGATTATATACTAATCTTTCGGATCAATCACTATCCTCGTGATGATCCTATGGTCGGAAGCATTTTATGAGTTAATAATGATTATTCATGTCTTAAATTTTCAACTCTTGAAAATATGAATTATCATTACCATTAACTCAAAGGATGTATCACAGACACTAAATATACATATGTGATAGAAAATAATTTATTTTATTGATATTAGTCAAAATTATAATTTTGCCCTTAGAAGTGTATTACAAATGTCAGCCAATTCTGACTTCTAGGGCACATATATCTAACAGAACACGCAGTACTCCTACATACTATAAGAACATCCCATCGAATGAAAGGAGAGGGCCTTTAAATTTTACTTCATTCTTATGATCGAACGGCCAAGGGGCACGCCTTAATTAAAAATATGCTAAATCTACAAAACTAGTTAGATCTATATCATATATCATATATATAAAAATTGATCTAACTAAAAATATGTTTTGCATACATCTCATGTATCCTATCATGCATATTTTTAGATCTAAATTATCTCATAAATATTTAAAAAATAAGATTTAAATTTGATCATATCAAATTAAAATTTATTCTAGATAATTTTGTAGAACTATTTTACAACTAATCTAAAGATGCACCTATCATATCTTATATGAACAAATTAAATAAATTTATTTTTTATTTTTTAGATCTAATTATAATATTTATCATATTAAAAAATAGTAAATAAATAAATTTAAATATTATAATTAATTAAATTAAAATTATGATTATGCTAGACTACACATAGAATAATTCTATTCCTAGTCTAATCATGCATCTCATACATTTTAGATCTAGATTATTTAATTTTTAATTTTTTAATTTTATATATAATCAAATCTAATGTGATATCTAAAATCATCTAATTATTAGATTAAAAATAAATTAAAATTAGATTTAATAAATTATGGAATCTAGCTTTGATACCTATTGAAGGGAAAAATATATTTTTTGGGTCAAGTTCGTTCAGATCTGATTGGGATATTTCAAAAAAATTTTTTTGAGATTCTAATTAGATCTAAAAATTTTTAGATATAATTTTATTGATTTAATAATAAAAAAATAAAAATAAAAATTAAATCTAATTTAATTATACCTTTATTTTGGATAATCCAATTATCCTATGATGATTTCGATGTTTGCCTGAGGTTTTGGATGTAGCCATGCAAGCTCTTGACCTTTATCGGTATCCACTTGGGCAAGATCTGGAGATCTTCTCCTTCTCAATCAATCCTCCAAAAATTAGATATAGATCTGATCTTAAAGAATTTCAAAACTTTTTTTAAAGAACTGTCGTTGTGCTGTCTTTTTCCTTTCATGGCCCTTTTACTTGCTTGGATCGCACCTTATTCATGCCTAAAACCCCTTAGGCATGGAGAGGAGAGAGAGGACTAGAGGGTGGCATGGAGAAGGAGGGAGAGAGGCTTTGTGGCATGAGCTAAAAGTAGTAGCATTAAAAATCTAGGCACAGATAGGGTTTATATAGACCCTATTGCGCCATGCAGTGCCACATCATCCCAGGCAATCTTGGCCCTTTGAGCAATCAGATCTAAATCTAATTGTTGGGATGATATCATCTAATCCAAGCAGATGAGAGACCCTCAAAACCCTCCTAAGGTGGCACCAAGACTGGATCAAACAAGAGTTCTTGGCATCACAGAGTTTAATCCCTTGAAGCAATCCTGGACTCCCATCTATTTGGGACTCCTCCTTTATCCTCATGGGGTGCACGCCTCCCTAGGCATGCACCCTCTTCTTGTCAACATTTAGCAGAGGAATAAGGCTCCAGGTACTCTCCTATAGGCGCATGATACATGGGCAGATGTCCAAGTGTCTAGGGTCAATATTTGACTAATGTCCAAAAATAGGAATTAGCAGGTGACCAAAAATGGTAGATATTATCTTAAATTTATCTTATAAATTAAAATAACTCTTCTTTGATATAGACGAGCTTCAGTCAGATCAAGTAAAGGTTTCTGAGTGAGTCTAAATATATTTGGCTCAGTCGAGACAAGCTTTAATGATTATTAAAGGAGGACATTAGGTTCAATCATGTGCTAGCATAATTTTCTTGAATCTAATTGAATCTTATTCAAATCAATTGAACTGGATTAGTCCAATTGATGACATTCAAATCTAAACCCTTGTTTATGAGATCCAGTTAGATTCAATTTCGTACAGTAATAGGATATGTCATGATCTCTATCATCGACATCATTGAAACACCTTCCGATGGATTAAAACTTTTTTGATTCAGACAATTAGTATGATCGATCATCTAAATCATTCTAATTACTCCCAAAATCCACTAGTGATACCTAGCAGCATATGGTGGCAACCCATCAGAACTGAAAGCGAACCTCTTGGTGTAGTTACCTGTGTGATTAGGTTTCTTTATCTTGAGCCTCGGTCGGATTAGGGTTAAGGTGATCTCGTCAAATCCTAATATCCATCATATGAATTAATCATTCGATTCAAGTCTAATATGGAAATCCTAATAGAAACTCTTTCTATTATTTCACTCTACCATGGCTATGGGCTTATGGATTTGATTCTCATGATCATCATAGGGCTGCTCCTCATCTACCGAGGTAGATAGATCTCTTATTTGTGTAATTCAATTCCTACAATGAACATGCTATAGCCAACATATACCTCAGAATTTAGAATGGCTAGGAGATCAAGTTATGGTGTAGTCAAACTATAACATCCTCAAGATGGACTGCCGATGCACCTCAGATCAAAGAACCAGACAGACCACTACAACTTCAAGCTAGTCATTGATGAGAAGGTAGACTTTCTCATGACTGCTGGAGGTGGTTGATGCGTGCTAATTTATAGCTATGGCAAGTGCACCAGTCGATCAAGTAATAAAGTGAATGAGTAGAGTATCGTCCCTAGAGGATTGGAAAATAAGTACTGAAAAGCTCTTTCCTATGCTTTATTTAGAAGATCGATTTATGAGAATAAGAAATTAAAAAAAATTAAAAAAAAATAATTAAAAGTTTTTAATTAAATAGAGAGAGTGTAAATTATTAGGGTTTTAAATTCAAGAGCAATGGATTACTAAGGCAATCGGTTCACCAACTCAATCAATACAATATTCAGGTTTTTAGATTAATTTTGTTTCATGTGACGGTGGAGTCTCCTAATTTATTCACTACCCTTTGGTCCAGGCATAGCAAAACTATTAATATTTATTAATTATCCTTTGATCCAGGTGTAATTTAAATAAATATTAATGCATTAGGTTTTGTGAAACCCTCTAATTAAAATACGCTGCGTCCAAAGCGCACTAAAATTCCCGCATGCATATGAATTCTAATTTGATTCATAATACAAGGTATATAATCAAGAAGCATTAACATAGATGTACTTGGTCCGTAACATCTATGTTCATCAGATCAATTAGAAGATGGCCAGTAATCTAAAAGCATTAAGATCAGATTTATATACTCCTCATGAATAAAATTTAAAAATAAATCATATTGAATATTACATCAAAAGAGTGGCTATACCTTAGCCTTAGTAAAATAAAATTTAGTTCATGATAACAAATTTAAAAATAGCAAATAAAATAAAAAGCACGAAAAAATTAGATTATTTGATTGCTGAAATTGATTATCTGCTGCTCTTGATGTGGAGAACTTGGCGAAGAAGAAGAGGCTCCTTGATGTCTTGATCGTTGAAGAAAAATCAAAAAAGACCCTTTTAATTTTCTCACAAATCACTTTTTTTACCTCTCTCCTCTCTCTTTCTCTCTCTCTTTCTCCCTCTCTCTTTCTCCTCGTCTCTCTCTTTGTCTCTCTCCTTTTTTTTCTTTTTTTTTATTTCACGGCAACAGGCTTTTTTATAGGCAAAGAATTTGATTTCCCCTCAAATTTCATCAAAAACTAGGTTTAAGACTCCCAAAACAACTCAAATTAAGATGTGGGTAATTCTGACCATTGGATGGTGATCAAACGGTCCAAAAACCACTCAAAAACCCTTTAAAATAACCCAGATCAAGTCGGATTTAATCTCAGCCGTTGGATCGACTATTGGATCGAATCTGGACCGTCCGATCGAGTTGAAATAAGCCTTCAGACCTTTAGTTTTATGTCGGGATGAATCTCGATCGTTGGATCTCGATCGGAAGCTGCGGATGCCGTCCATCAGCTCCTTCTCGTCCGTCCGATCAAGCTTCAGTGAAAACCGCCCGTTGGATCAGGCCAAATTCCCAAATTACCCTCCGTAGACCGTGCGCGAGCCCGGTGTTGCATGGACCGCCGCATTCTTTAGCCAATCAGTGCACGCTTTAAGCTATGAAATTCTCGAATTACCCTTCTGATGGTCCACCGTGCGCCGCAAAAAATGCTGACGTCAGCATTGCGTCGATTTTTTTTTTTTTTTTTTTTTTTTGAAATTCAATTTTGGGCTCGTTTGAAGCCTGTTTTGTCTAAAATTTTTTTCATTTGAACCAGAAAAATGAGATCTTCACATTGGTGTCCTTCTTTCCTCCATAAGATTAATAAAAGTATCAATTTCTAATAAAATAGATTAATTTATTTTATAATTTAATACTTTTATTAGTATATTTTTACCACTTATCACACCCTCCAACTTAGTCATTGCTTGTCCCTTAGTAATGTTTTATTTAATATCATATTTCAATAAGATTATCTTTCACAAAGATAAAATCTAGAATTAAAGGTCAAAAAATTTAGAAAATACTGCTAATTAAGCATTGAGTTTTAGAAGCAAATTTTTCAGTCAATACAATTAAAAACTTTCTTAGAGTATATCAAAGATCTATAGCACTTATGTTCGTGATGACTAACTTTAGCATTTCAGTATTAAATTAAAAGAACAAAAGTATCCTCTCTTATCACCTATTTTGTTTAATTTTCTATACATTCTCAATTTTATACTCATGAATTAAGGTAGCTTTCACACTGCCTTTTCTCTTTTTTTTTCTTTCTTTTTTTTTTTTTTTTTTTTTTTTACTGTGCTGAGCATCCTGGCCTTCCCTTCACCATTTTACGTGAATTTCCACACTTGACCTAGGTGCAGAGATCCAGTTACTAGGTTTTGGGCAATCCACATATACTCTGTCTTTTGCACTTTATTTATAGGCAAGTAGCTCTTTCCTTAAATTCAAGTTTTTTTAATTAAAATATATATTAATTACTAATTTTTAGTGATAATTAAATCCTCAGTTGACTTTATAATCAATACCTACTTTGCCTTATTAGTGTGCATGTGCAATAAAAAGTGCTAATAAACTTTTAATGACCTAAGTAGGCTGCTAAAAGTTGACCAACTAATCTACTTCTTTAACTCATTACATTCATTAGCAAATAATTCTATCTTTTATCACTTATCCAGTTTATCTTGCTCAAGATTTTCTTCTTGACACATAGGTTTTTTTTTTTTTTTTTAAATTAATTATTGTTCTACATTGTCTTAAAGGAAAAAGAAAAATAAAGGATGTAATAAAGGATAGGAAAGAATACACCTGATTTGGTTCAATCTGGTTCTTTGGAGCTTTGAAATTTTGCTTGAGTTCTCATTGATTTTTCTGCAAAATTGAAAATACACACCAGAGCAGTAAAAGAGCAACAATAAATTACTGAAAAATAAAAGAAAAGAAAAATGATCAAAACTAAAAAGAAAAGAAACAACCTATCTAGTAGTTCTGATTTATAGTCTTCAGCTTGACTTTCTTTAAGTTCTAAAGTGGATCAATCCGGTGCCACTTCAATTGAAATACTTTCATGTTTGATTGCATCCTCTTTTAATTTGACATTGCTCGCTTTTGTAGTCTCAAACCTATTTTCTACAGCATTCTCATATAATGGATTGTCAATAATGTCAATTAAAAAACAAGTTTGATTATCATCAGGATATTTAGTATCTTTAAAAACATTAAAAGTAACTTGTTCATCTTGGACTCTAAGAATTAATTTTTCTTGTTGAACATCTATTAAAGCTCCTCCAGTAGCTAAAAAGGGTCTCCCTAAAATAAGGGGTACATCATAATCTTCTTCCATATCAAGAATATTAAAATCAACAGGGAAAATAAACTTGTTTACCTTTACCAAGACATCCTCCACTATACCTCTTGGATATTTAATGGATCTATCGGCTAATTGAAGAGTAATAGTGGTAGGCTTTGGTTCTCCTAGACCCAGCTTTCTGAAAATAGAAAAAGGCATGAGATTTATGCTTGCTCCTAAATCACATAAAACTTTATCAAAACTACAATCACCAATAATGCAGGGGATAGTAAAACTCCCTGGATCTTTTAGCTTCTGTGGTAATTTATTTTAAAGTATTGCTGAGCATTCTTCATTCAAATTTATTCTCTCATGCTCCTTCAGCTTTTTCTTATTTGTTAAAATTTCTTTGAGAAACTTGGCATACCTGGGCATTTGAGTAATAGCATCTACAAAAGGAATATTAATATGTAAATTCTTTAGAATTTTGAAAAAATTAGAAAATTCCTTATCTGGATGCTGTATTTGTCTCTCTGGGAATGGTAGTGGCGGCACGTAGGGCTTCACATTTGGATCAGCAAACCGTATACCTGGAGACCATCCATCTATTGGTTGTTTTGGTGACTGACGAGTTTGAGTTGATGGTTCCTTATTTGTAGTTGGCTCTTCAGTCTCTTTCTTCTGATGTTGCTCCTCCAGCTTTGTACCACTTCTTAGGGTGATAGCATTGACTTGCTCCCTTGGATTTGTCTCCGTATTGCTTGGCAAGGATCCTTGAGGTCTCTCGAAGATTATCTTAGCCATTTGACCTATTTGCATCTCCAAGTTTCGAATTGCTGCTGTTTGGTCTTGCCTAAGTTTGGCTTCCAAATTTTTTATAGTTGCTTCTTGATTTTGCATAAATTTGACCATCAGCTCTTCTATGTTGGACTTCTTTTCAGGTACTTAGAATCCCGGGGGTGGCTGTTGTGCTGCATTTTGATTGCTCCATGAGAAATTTGGGTGCTGCCTCCATCCTTGATTGTATGTGTTGGAGTAGAAATTATTTTGTTGCGGCCTGAAAAAATTATCAATATAATTAGCTGTATCAGTTGTTTTAGCAAAAGGATTACCTGTCTGGCAATTGTTCGTATCATGTCCTCCTCCACACAGATCACAAGTAATGCTCTGAACATGCATAGCTGTTCCCTTTAAGTTGTTGACTTCGACTCTAAGGGCTGCAATTTCAGCTAGTAAAGTTGGCACGCAATCTACTCCCTGCACAGCTGCTAGTCTTTTTGGCATCATGTGCTCTGTTTGCCATTGATAGCTATTTGATGCCATCTCATCGATCAGATCGAAGGCTTCTTCCTCCGTTTTTCGATTAATGGTTCCTCCTGCTGCTGCATCAATCATAGATCGATTAGTAGGAGATAAACTATTATAGAAAGTTTGTACCTGAAGCCATACGGGTAGTTGATGATGTGGACATCTCCTCAATAGTTTCTTGAAACGCTCTCAAGCCTCATATAGTGTCTCCATGTCCATCTGCATAAAAGAAGTGATATCGTTGCGCATCTTAGCAGTCTTAGAAGGTGGAAAGTACTTGGCTAAGAATTTTTGGGCTAGAACATTCAAGTTGTGATAGAATCTGTCGGAAGAGAATGAAGCCAATTTTTAGCTTTATCCCGTAAAGAGAAAGGAAATAACCTTAATCTAATAGCATCATCTGACACCCCATTAATTTTAAAAGTATCGCAAAGTTCAAGAAAATTAGAAATATGGGCATTCGGATCATCATACATGTGTCCACTGAATTGGACAGTTGATTGAATCATCTGGATCATCGCCGATTTTATTTTGAAGTTGTTAGCTCATACAGGCGGTCTCCTGATGCTCGAAGCTGCATCGGCTATAGATGGTGTGATGTAATCATTTAATGGACGATATACTGATCGAATAGCTTCATGCTGTCCTTTAGTCGCCATATCCACTCCTAGATTGATGTCGTCAGGATCTTCAGCTGCCATGTTTCTCTCTTGTTGTAGTCTTCTAATAGTCCTTTCAATTTCTGGATCTAGAGGTAGTAAGTTACTATGTCCAGTACGTGTCATGCACTAAATTTTTTTATTTTTTTATTTTTTTAATAATAAAAATTAAAATTAAATTTCTAAAGTAAAGCTAGGATCAAAATTTCAATATTATTTTAGACACAATCCCCGGCAATGGCACCAAAAACTTGATGCGTGCTAATTTATAGCTATGGCAAGTGCACCAATCGATCAAGTAATAAAGTGAATGAGTAGAGTATCGTCCCTAGAGGATTGGAAAATAAGTACTGAAAAGCTCTTTCTTATGCTTTATTTAGAAGATCGATTTATGAGAATAAGAAATTAAAAAAATTAAAAAAAATAATTAAAAGTTTTTAATTAAATAGAGAGAGTGTAAATTATTAGGGTTTTAAATTCAAGAGCAATGGATTACTAAGGCAATCGGTTCACCAACTCAGTCAATACAATATTCAGGTTTTTAGATTAATTTTGTTTCATGTGACGGTGGAGTCTCCTAATTTATTCACTACCCTTTGGTCCAGGCATAGCAAAACTATTAATATTTATTAATTACCCTTTGATCCAGGTGTAATTTAAATAAATATTAATGCATTAGATTTTGTGAAACCCTCTAATTAAAATACGCTGCATCCAAAGCGCACTAAAATTCCTGCATGCATATGAATTCTAATTTGATTCATAATACAAGGTATATAATCAAGAAGCATTAACATAGATGTACTTGGTCCGTAACATCTATGTTCATCAGATCAATTAGAAGATGGCCAGTAATCTAAAAGCATTAAGATCAGATTTATATACTCCTCATGAATAAAATTTAAAAATAAATCATACTGAATATTGCATCAAAAGAGTGGCTATACCTTAGCCTTAGTAAAATAAAATTTAGTTCATGATAACAAATTTAAAAATAGCAAATAAAATAAAAAGCATAAAGAAATTACACTGTTTGATTGCTGAAATTGATTATCTGCTGCTCTTGATGTGGAGAACTTGGCGAAGAAGAAGAGGCTCCTTGATGTCTTGATCGTTGAAGAAAAATCAAAAAAAATCCTTTTAATTTTCTCATAAATCACTTTTTTTATCTCTCTCCTCTCTCTTTCTCTCTCTCTTTCTCCCTCTCTCTTTCTCCCCGTCTCTCTCTTTGTCTCTCTCCTTTTTTTTCTTTTTTTTTATTTCACGGCAATGGGCTTTAGGCTTTTTTATAGGCAAAGAATTTAATTTCCTCTCAAATTCCATCAAAAACTAGGTTTAAGACTCCCAAAACAACTTAAATTAAGATCTGAGTAATTATGACCGTTGGATGGTGATCAAACGGTCCAAAAATCACTCAAAAACCCTTTAAAATAACCCAGATCAAGTCGGATTTAATATCAGCCGTTGGATCGACCGTTGGATCGAATCTGGACCGTCCGATCGCATTGAAATAAGCCTTCAGACCTTTAGTTTTATGTCGGGATGAATCTCGGTCGTTGGATCTCGACCGGGAGCTGCAGATGCCGTCCATCAGCGCCTTCTTTTCGTCCATCCGATCAAGCTTCAGTGAAAACCGCCCGTTGGATCAGGCCAAATTCCCAAATTACCCTCCGTGGACCGTGCGCGAGCCCGGTGTTGCATGGACCGCCGCGTTCTTCAGCCAATCAGCGCGCGCTTTAAGCAATGAAATTCCCGAATTACCCTTCAGATGGTCCACCGTGCGCCACAAAAAATGCTGACGTCATCCTGACGTCAGCGTTGCGTCGTGTTTTTTTTTTTTTTTTTTTTTTGAAATTCAATTCTGAGCTCGTTTGAAGTCCATTTTGCCTCAAATTTTTTTCATCTGAACCAAAAAAATGAGATCTTCACATTGGTGGCCTTCTTTCCTACATAAGATTAATAAAAATATCAATTTCTAATAAAATAGATTAATTTATTTTATAATTTAATATTTTTATTAGTATATTTTTACCACTGTCATGCTCAGTGCCCTCATTCTCTAATGAGTATCTATACTCTCATTCTGATGTTTCTACATCGTAGACTCAAGATTCATCTATCCTAAAAAGATGTTTCTACATCGTAGACTCAAGATTTATCTATCCTAAAAAAGTGATCGTACACCAACCTTTCGGATCAATCACCATACTCATGATAATCCTACTATTGAGAGCATATTATGAGTTAATAATAAAAATTCATGTCTTAAATTTTTAACTCTTGAAAATATGAACTATCATTACCATTAACCTAAGGGATGTATCATAGATACTTTCAAATACATACTGTGATATAAAATAATTTATTTTATTATTTATAGTCAAAGTTATAATTTTTTTCTTAGAAGTGTAGTACAAGTGTTAGCCAATCTGGCTTCTAGGGTACACATATCTAACAAACTCCCACTTAACCTAAAGCCAATTGGCTATAAATCTAAATTTCATCTTCTCAAGGTAGGCTTCGATCTTTTGCTGGCTCAACGACTTTGTAAGTGAGTCTACCGCATTGTCTGTGGAGTCGATTCTCTTGACCTTGATGTAATCTTTCTTAAGATAATCGTGGATAAGGTGGTATCGTCGCTCGATATGCTTGAATTTTTTGTGAGACCTCGGCTCTTTAGCAAGGGCTATGGTGCCATTATTATCGCAGTATAGAGAAATAGCATTCGATGGCATCACTTCAATCTCTGTAGTAAACTTCTTATACTAGAATGTCTTCTTCGTAGCTTCTGATGCAGCGATGTACTTTACTTTCATGGTGGAATCTGCTATCACTGTCTGCTTGAAACCCTTCTAACTGACAGCACCATCATTACACATAAACAGACTTTCAGATGTCGACTTTCAATCTTCTATATCGGACATAAAATTCGAGTCTGTATACCCCTGAACTTGGAGTTCTTCATTACCAAAAATCAACAATATATTCTTAGTTCTTCTTAAGTACTTAATGATACATTTCATAGAAGTTCAGTTTTCTTCACCTGAATTCGACTGATATCTGCTTGTGACACTCACAGCATGGGCTATATTAGGTCGTGTACAATAATATGGCATACATAAGACTCCCAATTGCTGAAGCATAAGGGATCTTGCTCATATGTTCAATTTTCTCAAGTATGTTGGGACACATTTTTTTGGAGAGATGAATGCCATGTCTGAAGGGTACCAATCTTCTCTTGGAGTTTTTCATACTAAACCTCTTTGGCACTTTCTCTATGTACATTTTTTGTGAAAGACGTAGCATCCTATTCGGTCTATCTCTATAGACCTTAATTCCTAGAATGAAGGATGCTTCTCCTAGATCTTTTATGGAGAATTCTATAGATAACCACATTTTAATAGTGGTCAACATAAGAATATCATTTTCAATAAGGAGGATATCATCCATGTACAGTACAAAAAAAATAATAGCGCTCCCACTGATCTTTTTGAAAATACATGATTCCTCCTCGTTCTTGATGAAATCAAATAATTTGATTACATCATTAAAATGAGTATTTCAACTTCAAGATGCTTGCTTAAGTCCATATATGGACCTTTGCAGCTTGCATACTTTGTGATCAGCATCACTGGATGTGAAACCTAACGACTATTCCATATAGATATCTTCCTCAAGGTATCTATTTAAGAATTTCATTTTCACATTCATTTATAATATTTTATAATCAAAATAGACTGCAATAGCAAGCAATGTGCAGATGGATTTTAGTATGGCTACTGATGAAAAGGTATCCTGATAGTCAATACCTTCATGCTGACTATATCTTTTTATCAGTAATCTAGCTTTGAATGTCTCCACATTCTCATCTGCACCAATTTTTCTCTTGTAGATCCATTTAAACCCAATAGGTACTATTGGTAGAGAATTTGATTGACACTGGATCAAGCTGGAGTCGAGGAAGACAAGATCGCCATCGATGATCTGTAAAATAAAGTTCCATCCGAAGTCAATGGTGGTGGCTCTGGTAGGATCCTTCGATGGTCAAGTTAGCTCTTCTGACTAATAAAAATGGAGTGCTCGGGAAAGAGTTCGACAGAGTTTCGAGAAGAAGAAGAGAGCTTAAAGAAAATGAATCTAGAGGATCCTTTTTTATAGATGGAGCTTGTTATAACAGTCATAACCATCCTGATAAATGTCAATCATAATCATCTTGATAAATGACAATCGTAACTATCCTAATAAATGCCAATCATAATCATCCTAATAAATGATAATCATAACTATCCTGATTAATGATAATCGTAACCATTCAGTAGTGGGATCGTTTGTAGGAATCTATCTGAAGGATAAGTCTGAAAGGAGTTTAGCTCCTATAGGAATCCGACTGCTAGAGGAATCTAAAAGGAGTTCGACTCCTCAAGAAATCTGACTGTTGGAGGAGTTTGAAAGAAGTCTAGCTCCTAGAAGAATCTGACTGCTGGAGAAATTTGGAAGAAGTTCGGCTCTTGAAGGAGTCGAAAAGAAGTTCAGCTCTTGGAAGAATCCAAAAGGAGTTCCGCTCCTGAAGAAATCCAATTGCTGGAGGAGTTCGAAAGAAGTCCAACTCTTGAAGGAATCCAATTGTTGGAAGGAGTTCGGCTCCTGTAGGAGCCTGACTAAAGGAGAAATTCGAAAGAAGTTCGACTCCCATAGAAGCCCGACTGAAGGAGAAATCCAGAAGAAGTTTGGCTCCCATAGGAATGTGACTGCTAGAGGTGTTCGAAGAGAGTTTAGCTTCAATAGAAGCCCGACTGAAGGAGAAATCCAAAAGAAATTTGGCTTCCGTAGAAGCTCAACTGAAGGAAGAATCTGGAAGAAGTTTGGCTCTCATAAAAATCCGACTGCTGGAGGAGTTCGGAAGGAGTTCGGCTCATGGAGGAATTCAACTACTGAAGAAATCCAGAAAGAGTTCAGCTTTCGTAGAAGTCCGACTGAAGGAGAAATTCGGAAGGAGTTCGGCTCCCATAGAAGTCCGACTGAAGGAGGAATTTGAAAGAAGTTCAGCTGCTAGGAAAGTTCGATTGAATTTGGCCGTTGGAGGAGTTCGGTTGGGTTCGGCCATTAGAGGAGTTCGGTTGGACTCGACCGCTGGGGAGAGAATTTTTGATTGAAGATCTTTCATGATTATCGATTGCATTAGGCTAAGCGTCAGACTGGACTTCGGTGAGAGCGAAGTTTATCCCCAATAATAATTCCTCCACTCTCGAGTTCGAAACTCGAAGAAAGGAAGTACAAAAAGGGTGACTGTCGAAGTCCTCTTCAGGGCTCTGCATCAGTTCATGTTGAAGCTTGGGGAAGATCTTATCTCCAACTGAGGTTGACGTCGAAGTTGAAGCTCGGGCACAATAGGGCCGTTGTTGGGGCCTCTCCTCTCATCTCATCTAAAATAAACGAGGCCTTCGACTTTGCTCATGTTAGGACGAGGTTCTCCTCCTATTCCTAGCGGACTGTGGGGGCACAGAAGGGCCATTGTTAGGGCCTCTTCTCTATCTCATCTAAAATGAACGAGGTCTTCGACTTTGCTCATATTAGGATGAGATTCTTCTTCTATTTCTAACGAACAGTGGAGACACATAAGGATCATTATCAAGACCTCTCCTTCTATCTCATCTAAAATGAACGAGGCCTTCGACTTTGCTCACGTTAGGATGAGGTTCTCCTCCTATTCCTAATAGACTATGGGGGCACATAAGGGCCGTTGTTAGGGTCTCTCCTTTCATATCATCTAAAATGAATGAGGCCTTCGACTTTGCTCATATTAGGATGAGGTTCTCCTCCTATTCTGAACATGGCCACTTTCGGTTGTTTCTTTCTTATCATCACATAGTTCTTGTACCAAGAAACAATAATACTGAAATGAAGGAATTTTATTAAAGGAAGATTACTAGTAGTACATTCTTAGATTTTTTGAGTTTTAAGATTGTGGAAATGTTATTCCTCCGAGCTCTTTCAGGCGATAAGTTTCGGACTGAACGACCTCCACCACTTCATACAGGCCTTCCCAATTTGGGGTAAGCTTCCCCTAGCTCTAAGGCTGAGAGACGGTGACTCGTCGAAGCACTAAGTCCTTCACTCTGAATATTTTATTTTTGACTCTAGAGTTATAGTACCGGATCACCTTTCGTCTGTAGGCCACCATTCGAATCTAGGCTTTCTTCCTTTTTTCTTCCAGCAGATCAAGGTTGACTTTGAGGTCCTATGGGTTGTGCTGCTCATTGAAGACCACGATCCGTGCTGACGGGAGCTTAAGTTCAATCGGGATGACTACCTCCATTCCAAAGGCTAAGGTGAATGGTGTTTTCTCAGTTGGTAGTCTTTGAGTAGTTTGGTATGCCCAGAGGATGTGGTAGAGTTCGTCCATCCAGCCCTCGTTTGCTCTATCGAGTCTTATCTTGATGCCTTACAGTAGAGTTTGGTTTGTTACTTTAGCTTCCCCATTTATCAGTGGATGAGCTACTGATATGAAATGGTGGGAGATGTTTAGGTCTTCGCAAAACTCGAATCTCATCCCAGCGAACCATCGCTAGTTATCGATTATGAGGATTCGAGACAGACCGAATTGACAGACTATTAACTTCTAGATGAAGTCCTGTACCTTGGTCTCGATAATTTTAGCTAATCATTCAGCTTCGACCCATTTGGTAAAGTAGTCGATCGTGGTCAGGAGGAATTTTCATTACCCAGATGCCATCGAAAAAGAGCCAAGTATGTCCATTCCCCACTGCGTAAATGACCAGGGTGCACTTAGTGGAGTAAGCTTGGAGGCCAGCTATCTTTGTACGTTTGCATTCTTCTGACAGCGATCATATTTCTTAATATACTCTATAGAATCATGGTATAAGGTCGGTCAATAGTACCCTTGCCAAAGTAGCTTTTGCGATAGGGATCTGGCTCCAACATGACTTCCATAGATTTCCTCATGGACTTTCCATAATGCGAAGTTGACCTCTGAAGGTCGGAGACATCTCAGCAGCGATAGCGAGTACGACCTCTTGTACAACCTATCCTCATACAAAATATACCGGAAGGCTTGATTCCTTAGTTTTTGAGCTTCTTTCGGATCTCAAGGAAGAACTTCCTCCCTGAGGTAGGCAACTAATGGATCGATCCAGCTTAGCTCGAGTTTCGTCTGCAAAATGACCTATGATTTCTCTGGGCTTGGGCACTTCAGAGTCTCAAAAAATACTTCTTTGGATAGTTCTACTAGAGCTGAAGTGGCCAACTTAGAAAAAAGATCGACTCTTATATTTTCTATCCTTGGAATCTATCGAATGCCAAAACAGCTGAAGGCCGAAGTCAAGTCCTTTACTTTCTCAAGGTATTTCATCATACTTTCTTTTCGTGCTTCGTAGCTGCCACTAATTTGACCGACCACTAATTGAAAATTATTGTAGACTTGAAGTCGATCTACTTTTAATTCTCTTACTATTTTTAATCCGGTGATCAGCGCTTCATACTCGACCCGATTATTAGTTGTAGGAAATTTGAAGCACCGCACATACTCGATGATGACTCCCTCGGGGTTGGCTAAGACCAACCCCGCACCCACTCCAGCAGAGTTGAATGAACCATCCACGTACAGAGCCCAAAAATCTTTGGAAAGATCGACTATCTCTTCAGGGGGGCTCGGTTCCAACAGCAGAGCATCGGTCTCGTTCTGCTCAAACTCGGCATCATCGAGAATGGTATATTTTACTATAAAATCTACTAATATCTAGACTTTGATCGATGGTCGAGATCGATAATTGATATTGAATTTTGTGAGCTCAATTGTCCATTTTGCGATTCTTCCGAAACCATCCATTCGCTGAAGGACTGTCTTTATTGGTTGATCCATGAGGACCGTTATGGTGTGCCCCTGAAAGTAAGGTCGGAGCCTCCTGACAGCAATTAAAAGAGAGTAAGCTAATTTTTCTAGCTTAGAGTACCTAATCTCTGCATCCCTTAAGGTCCGACTTATGTAGTAGATTGGCCGCTATATCTTTGCTTCCTTCTTGACTAGGACTGCTGTCAAGGATGTCAAGGAGACCGCTAGGTACATGAATAATTCTTTTCTAGGTTCGAGTTTTGCCGATTGTGAAAGTGAGTCGAGGTAGTTTTTGAGCTTCTCAAATGCTCGTTGGCATTCTATCATTCAGTAGAAATTCTTTAGTTGCTTGAGAACTTGGAAGAAGGACATGCATCACTCAACCGATCTCGAGATGAAGTGATTTAGGGATGCCACTTTTTCAGTCAAGCACTGAACTTCTAATTATCTTTGGAGCGATCATCTCTTGAATGGCTTGAATTTTTTCTAGATTTGCTTCAATCCTGCACCTCGACACCATAAACCCCAGAATCTTTCCAAAGGTCACACCAAAGGCGTACATGGTTGGATTCGGCTTCATCTTGTGCTTTCTAAGTGCACTGAAGGTCACTTCAAGATCGGTGAGGTGGTTTATAGAAGCTTGACTTTTGATGAGCATGTCATCCACGTACACCTTCATGTTACGGTCGATATGCTTCTTGAAGATCTTATTGATCAGATGCTGGTACGTTGTTCCTGCATTCTTGAGTCCAAAGGGCATAACCCTATAACAATAAGACCATGATTAGTTACAAAAGCAGTTTTCTCTTCATCCTCCAGCACCATCCGTATCTGATTATAATCGAAGAAGGCATCCATGAAGGTGAGGAGCTCGTGGCCTGAGGTTTCATCTACCAATTGATCAATCCTCGGTAGTGGTTAGCTATCTTTTGGACAGGCCTTATTTAGCTTCTTAAAGTTGATGTACATCCTCCACTTGCAGTTGGCTTTCTTGACCAGAACCATATTTGAAATCCAAATCAGATAGCTGACTTCTTGGATAAATCCGACGTTGAGAAGCTTGTCAACTTCTTTTGCTATTATCTTATCTTTCTGGTATATGGCCTCGAACTCTTTCTTTCACTGATCGATATTTGGAGTCAATGGCCAGCTAATATTCCATAATCTCGGCATCAATCCCAGGCATATCTGTCGGAACCCAAGTGAAGACATCCGCGTTCTTTCTGAGGATGGCGACGAGTTGCTCTCGAACCTCATCTTCCAAGTTGGAGCCGATCTGCACCGCATGCTCCATGTTCCTATCATTTAAGGGTATAGAGATGAGGTCTTCCATAGGCTTGCCCCACTCCTCGGTGAGGTCATCACGGACATCTAGCCCATCAATAGGGCAAGGGTCGGACTGTGCTTCCTTTCGCAGGATAATTTAGCAGTGCCTTGCTAGAGCTTGATCTCCCCTGACCTCTCCAATCCCATAATTTGTCGGAAACTTCATCTTCAAATAATAAGTGGACACTACCGCCCGAAGTGCATTTAGACTAGGTCGACCGAGAATAGAATTATAGGTGGATGGAGTCCTTACGACTAAAAAATCGATCTGTGCCTTAGCCAGTTTCGGGCGTTGCCCTGCAGTCATGGCCAAAGTTATTATGCCCTCAACTGGTATGGAATCGCTAGTGAAGCCTATCAATGGAGAGTTCATAGACCTCAAGTGGTTATTGAGTAAGGACATTTTTGAGAAAGCACCATAAAACAATACGTCGGTCGAGCTTTCATTCTCTACCAAAATGTGGCGTACATCATAGTCGACAATGTTTAAAGAGATTACAACCACGTCATTATAGGGTAACTGGACCCCCTGAGCGTCTGCCTTAGTGAAGGTTATGGGTTCTTCAATCCTTCATCTCTTCATTGATCCCTCAACTCCGCTAGCCTCTCCTTGTCGAAGTTCGTTCGAGATCGTGTTGATGATGCCGAGAGGTGATCGATCTCCTTATTGATCCTCCCCCTTTGGTGGCTCAAGCTGTGGCAATGCCCTCAGCCGATCTTCCCACCCTTCAAGCCATCGCCACAGGAATCAGCCTAGTCTGTCTTGCCTGATGAGCTCCTCGATCTCATCTTAGAGTTAGATATACTCCTCAGTGTCGTGATAGTGATCATGATGATAAAGACAGAACTTGTTAGGATTGCGCTTGCTAGGGTGAGAGTGTATCATTTTTGGTTTCGATAGTTGCTCCATGATTTCCATCAGTTTTTGGGTTTTCGGAGCATTGAGAGGGGCATAGTTGTGAAATCTTCATTGGGGAGAACCCCACCGCGCCCTTCTATCTGGACTTCCCTACCTCCGAGCTCGGTGAGGAGTTCGGACTCGCTTGCGCTCAGAGAAAGTTTGGGAGCGAGGTCGAGCTTCACTCAACTTTTCCTCCTCAACAGGTCCACCCGGCTCATCGATTCGCTGCTTACCAAAGGCTTCATCATCCTTGGCCTTGAAGGCCTTTTCAGCTCGGGCGTAACCTTCAGTCTGAGCTAGCATATTGGCAAAATCTCTAGGATACTTTTTTTTCAAGCAGAACAACAAATCATTCTTCTGAAGGCCGCCCTTGAGTGCGGCCATAGTGAGGGATTGGTCCAGGTTTCGGACCTCCAATGCAGCTGCATTAAATAGATGACATAAGCCCAGATGAATTTTCCCTCCTTCTGCTTGATGGTCATCAAAAAATTCGAACCTCGGCATGGACGTCGACAGCTGATGAAGTGAGCCATGAACTGATGGCTCATCTTATCAAAAAAAAGATGGTACCCGATTTAAGTATCGAGTACCAATTTCTAGCAGCTTCCTTGAGGGTAGACGAAAAAGCCCAACATAGAATAGTGTCTAGTGCACCATGGAGCAACATCATTGTCCAGACGGCTTTCAAGTGGTCGACCGGATTGGTGGTCCCGTCGTAACTCTTAAATTGCGAAAGCTTGAAGTTCGACGGAATGGATTCCTGCATAATCTCTGAAGAAAAAGGAGGATCAGTGCAAATATTTTTACTATGTGTGGGGGGAGTATAATGGAGCTCTTCAATTCATTGGCTCAATTCCTAAAGTCTTTGATTGAGGAGATCTTCACGATCGTTGATCTCTAGAGTTTTTTTATGGGATGCGAGCAAAGCTTCCCCTGGGGTCGAATCATGATTCGAGCTATGGCTCTCCACCCTCTATTTCTCCTTTTCGAAGGTCATCGATCGGCTAACCCAAATTGGCTGTTCTCCAATCGGATCATGGGGCTCCAAAAAAGCTTGCTCCATCCAAATTTATGCCGAAGCCTGTTGATGTATGGCCTGCACCACCTCCATAAGATCGCGGACTTGTTGGACCAGTAAGTTGAACTGCTCCGCATCCATCATGGCTGTAGGTGAAGCTTAAGTTATCGATGTTGGAGCGGGAATGGATGTATCTGGAAGAGATCTGGCTGTAGAGGCTGTTGATTATTGGATCGAAGCTTTCCTAGGAGACATTTGTTTTGGAAAGAACTCTAGATCGCTGTTGAGCACTCCTTTAAGATCAAGGAAATCTCAAGAATAAAGGGTCCTTCCTCTAGCGCCAATTCTGTTGGTGTAGAATTTGGTTGACGCCGGATCAAGCTAGAGTCGAGGAAGATGAGGTTGCCGTCGGTGACCTACAAAATAAAGTTCCATCCAAAATCGGTGGTGGTGGCTCTCGTAGGACCCTCTGACGGTCAAGTTAGCTCTTCTGGCCAATAGAAATGGAGTGCTCAAAAAAGAGTTCGATAGAGTTTCGAGAAGAAGAAGAGAGCTTAGAGAAAACATATCTGGAGTGTTCCTTTTTATAAACAGAGCTTATTATAACAGTGATAACTATTTTGATAAGTGCCAATCATAATCATCCTGATAAATGCCATTCGTAATTATCCTAATAAATGCCAATCATAATTATCCTAATAAATGATAATCATAACTATCCTGATACATGATAATCACAATCGTTCAGTAGTGGGATCATCTGTAGAAATCCATCTAAAGAAAAGTCTGAAAGGAGTTCGGCATCTATAGAAATTTGACTGTTAGAGGAGTCCGAAAGGAGTTTGGCTGCTGAAGAAATCCAAATATTGGAGAAGTTCAGAAGGAGTTCAACTTCTGAAAAAATCCAATTGCTGAAGAAATCTAGAAGGAGTTCAACTCCTGAAGAAGTTCGAAAGGAGTTTGGCTCCTAAAGGAGTCCGGAAAGAGTTTGGCTCCTAAAGAAATTCGACTGCTGGAGGAGTTTGGAAGGAGTCCGGCTCCTAGAGAAATCTAATTGTTGGAAGGAGTTTGGCTCCTATAGGAGCTCGACTAAAGAAGAAATTCAGAAGGAGTTCGGCTCCCATAGAAGCTCGACTGAAGAAGAAATCCGAAAGGAGTTCAGTTCTCATAGAAATCCAACTGCTAGAGGAGTCTGAAAGGAGTTCAGCTTTCATAGAAGCCCGACTGAAGAAAAAATTTGGAAGGAGTTTGGCTTCCATAGAAGCTCGACTGAAGGAAAAATCCGGAAAGAGTTCGACTCCCATAGAAATCCAACTACTAGAGGAGTTCGGAAGGAGTTCGGCTCCCATAGAAGCCTAACTGAAGGAGAAATCCAGAAGGAGTTCGACTCCTGTAGAAGCTCGACTGAAGGAGAAATTCGAAAGGAGTTCAGCTCATGGAGGAATCTAACTGCTGGAGAAATCTAGAATGAGTTTGGCTTCCGTAGAAGCCCGACTAAAGGAGGAATCTGAAAGAAGTTCGGCTCCTATAGAAGCCCGACTGAAGGAGGAATTCGAAAGGTGTTCGGCTTCCGTAGAAGCCCAACTAAAGGAGGAATCTGAAAGGAGTTTGGCTCCCATAGAAGCCTGATTGAAGGAGAAATCCGAAAGAAGTTCGATCGTTGGAAAAGTTTGGTTGGGTTCGGCCGTTGGAGGAGTTTGATTAGGTTCGACCATTAGAGGAGTTCGGTTGGGCTCGACCGTTGGAAAGAGAATTCTCGATTGAAGATCTTTCATGTTTACCGATTGCATTAGGCTAAGAGTTAGACTGAACTTCGATGGGAGTGGAGTTTATCCCCAATAGGTACTATTCCTTCAGGTGGATCTACCAAGGTCCAGACTTGGTTTGAGTGCATCGAGTCAATTTTTGACTTCATTGCCTCTAACCATTTCTCGGAGTCGATATCCGATATCGCCTCATCATAGGTTTTGGGATCATCACCATGAACCCCATTACCTACAAAAAATATTTTCTCTATTTTTTCTAAAATAGTACCTAAGTACCTCTCACGGGGATGAAAAATTCTTTTTGATCTACGAGATGGAGGAGGGAGTGATTGTATTGGCTCAACCTAATTTGATTCCATAGGGTCCTTAGCTCGTTGCTCTTGGAAGTTTTTCTCCTCCAGCTTGATCTGCTTTCCAATGCCACCATCTTGAATTAACTATTTTTCAAGAAGGATGGCATGCCAATTCACAATCATATTATGGTCTTCTGAAATGTAGAAATAATGTCCTAATGACTCTTTAGGATATCCTATGAATCGAGCTCTGAAGGACCTATAGTCCAACTTGTCCACTTATTGTCTTTTGACATAAGTCGGACAACCCCAAATTCTGAGATGACTCAGACTTGGTTTCATACCATGCCATATCTCATATGGTGTGGTAGGAACGATTTTTGAGGGAACCCTATTTAGTAAATATATAGTAGTTAATAGATTATGTCTCCAAAAAAAATTAGGAAGGTCTATGAAACTTATCATGGATCGAACCATATCTAATAGGATTTGGTTCCTTCATTCTGAAATCCTATTGAGTTGAGGTGTTTCAGGTAGAGTCCATTGAGAGACTATGCCATATTGCTTAAGATAGTCCAAAAATTTTTAACTAAGATATTCACCTCATCGATCTGATCGAAGAATCTTAATGAATTTTCTAGTTTGCTTTTTTACTTCATATCTAAATTTCTTAAACTTTTCAAAGGCTTTAGACTTGTATCTTATAAGATACACATATCCATACCGAGATAAATCATCAGTAAAGATTATGAAGTAGACAAAGTTGCCTCTATACGACACATCAAATGGGCCATACACATCAATATGTACTAGGACAAGTAGATCCGTGGCCTTTTCCCCATGTCCTACAAAAGGGAGCTTAGTCATTTTGCCATGAAGATATGATTTACAAATTGGATATGACTCGAAAGTCAACGGACTCAATAGTTTAATTTTTTTCAATTTGTTAATCCTATCTTCTGCTAAATGACCTAGCCTTAGGTGCCATAGATACCTATCATTTGGACTATCCCTAGGTCATTTTGATCCTATGGCATTCACATTTTGCTCGATATTAAAGATAGATACATGAATATGTTACTGGTAGAGACCGTTAATAAGAAAACCACTTGCAATTTTATTTTTTCATAGAGAATATTACAATGGTCCTTAAGAAAACTAATTACATTGCCTTCTTATGCTAAACATGAAACAGAAATCAAATTCCTACTTGTAGCAGGCATAAAATAATAATTCTTAAGTACTAAATCTAAGCCAGACGATAGTCGAAGAGAGGATCATCTCTCTTCTTGCTTCATTTCCATGACCACAACAACAATTCTTGCTTCATTTTCAACACGTAGGATCATCTCACCATCCCTCAGCCTCCTGCTATCCTCAAGATCCTACATGGAAGTGCACAAATGAACACTAGAACTAGAGTCAAGCACCCAACTGGATGCAGAAGAAACCATAAGGTTAGATTCAATAATGAGCATACCTCCAGAAGGACCTGTCTTCTTCTTATTCTTCAGGGTGGCCTGGTATATAGGGTAGTTCTGCTTCCAGTGGCTGTCAGTATTACAATGAAAATATTTTTCTTTGTTAGTGGCATTCTTCTTCAGCTCTGCCTTCTTTTTCTTTCCACCTTTCATCTTTTGCTTTTTAACAGACCTCTTCTTCTTTTCAAAAGATTTTCTCTTGAAAGAAGTCCATTCAATAGCAAGTACTGAGCCTTTAGAATCTTTCATAGAAGTCCATTCATGATGAACTGCCTATACGCATCAATCAAGGATTGCCGAATTATATCATTCTGCAAATCCTAGTCTAACTTCACTCTGAGCTTCTCAAGCTCTTCCAAGTCCTTGATCATCATCAGATAATGATTTTGGATTGACTGCCCATCATGCATTTTAGCCTTAAATAGTTGTTTAGTGATATGATATTTGGCTGCGCGACTTTGTTCACCAAACAACTCTTGCAGGTGAGCCAACATTTGATGGACAGTCTTGATATCTTCATGTTGGTGCTGAAGCTCATCAGACATCGAGCCCAATATGTAGTATCTAGCCTTATTATCTTCATTCATCCACTTGTCAAGAGATGCTCTCTATTCAACAGATGGACGAGCTGGTAAGGTGGGGGGATCCTAGTCTAATACATGAATCAACTTCTCAAAACTCAAAATAATTTTAAGGTTCCGAAGCCAATCCTTGTAATTGAGTTCGGTCAATTTATGGGTGTTCAAGATACAGGCTAGTGGGTTGGACACAGATATTTTTTTTTTTCTGCAGAGAGTCAAAATTTCTAGTTAGATTTTGTAATTAAGACTTGACCAATTTATTTAAAAATTTGATTTTTAAACAAATTAGCTTCCACTATTTTCTCGAATCCCTACACTTTCTCTGCAAAGATGCAAAAATCTTCATGATTACTGATTTCTAGTGGATGGTGCAGTCTCACCAACTGACTCATCACCTCACCTAACAGTTATTGGTGATGGATTAGCCAATGAGTGAACAACTCTTATCCAATAATTCTTTAATCATGGTGCATCCAGACTTGGTCTCTAATTCATGAATCTCATCGTGCCCAAAATATTGATCCACTCCTTAGTTAAGTCAGACCCACCATTTGCATAGATTGAATTTTTAATTGGATCTCTCATCGTATCCAAAATATTGAGCCCAATCCATCCTCCAGCCCGTAGCATCTAATGCTTAATAGACATGGTTGCATTTTTCTAGTGCAACTAAACCACTATAACCAGCCAAGGACAATCAACCTCGGGAAGGGCCCACACATCTACAATGATGGAAGAGCTTAGACTTAATCTTTTCTTAGAGAGTTTTGATTTAGGTCTCTTTAAACTTGACTTGACATAGCCATAACCATTATGACTAACCTAGTGGCATGGGTCAGCTTGGATTGTTAGCCATCTTAGATCAGGACTGGGCCAACAAATATGGTCAGGTAAGTGAGACCGGTGGAAGGGATATGCCATTAACTCAATAAGAATGCATTTAAGTCGAGTAGCTCCTAATTAAAAATCAATCGATCGTATCTGCCAAACTTATCTTAAACATAAAATTGTTGACCCAAAACCAATTGGGTTAGCCTACAATCCAGACTCTAACCATTGAGCCTAATTTGGTCTTAACTCAATTGATCACTCATGTGACTCAACCTTGATCGAGACTTAATTCTATTAGACTGATCAATTTAAGCACTCTTGATCCCATCTAACCAATTCTTAATTCAATTTGATCAACCACCAAGTCTGAACCTAATTTTATGAATATATATTAGATCTAAAAATTCTTAATTTTAAATCTAATATATTTCATAATCTTAATTCTTAATTAAGTTTAGGGTTCATAAACAAAATATGTATATAAAATCCTAGGATTTCAGGATCTAGAATTTTATAAAAAATAATATTTTATTTTTGATTAAGGACGAACGTGCAGCACCCCTACACACTATAAGAATATCCCATCGAATGGAAGGAGAGGGCCTTTAGAGGGCCTTTAAATTCTATTTCATTCTTATGATTGGACGGCCAAGGGGCACGCCTTAATCAGAAACATGATAAATCTACAAAACTAGTTAGATCTACATCATATATCACATATATAAAAATTGATCTAACTAAAAATATGTTTTGCATACATCTTATGTATCATATCATGCATATTTTTAGATCTAAATTATTTCATAAATATTTAAAAAATAAAATTAAAATTTAATCATAATAAATTAAAATTTATTCTAGATAATTTTGTAGAATTATTCTACAACTAGTCTAAAGATGCATCTATCATATCTCATATGAATAAATTAAAAAAAAATATTTTTTATTTTTTAAATCTAATTATAATATTCATCATATCAAAAAATAGTAAATAAATAGATCTAAAAATTATAATTAATTAAATTAAAATTATGATTATGCTAGGCTACACATAGAATAATTCTATTCCTAGTCTAGTCATGCATCTCATACATCTTAGATCTAGATTATTTAATTTTTAATTTTTTAATTTTAGATCTAATCACATCTAATGTGATATCTAAAATTATATAATTATTAGATCAAAAATAAATTAAAATTAGATCTAATGAATTATGAAACCTGGCTCTGATACCAGTTGAAGAAAAAAATCTATTTTCTGGGTCAGGTTCGTTCAGATCTGATTGAATCAGAAGGAATATTTTTTAAAAAAATTTTCTAAGATTTTAATCAGATCTAAGACTCCTCAAATATGATCTTATTAATCTAATAATAAAAAAAATAAAAATAAAAATTAAATCTAATTTAATTATATCTTTATTTTGGATAATTCAATTATCCTATGATGATCCCGATGTTTGCCTAAGGTTCTGAATGTAGCCACGCAAGTATCTGACCTCTACCGATATCCACTCAGATAGGATCTGGATATCTTTTTCTTCTTAATTAATCCTTCAAAAATTAGATATAGATCTGATCTTAATGATCTTCAAAACTTCTTTTGAAGAACTATCATTGTCTCTTATAACAGTGCTGCCTTCTTCCTTTCATGGCTCTTTTCACATGCTTGGATCTTACCTTATTCATGCCCAAAACCCCTTAGGCATGGAGAGGAGAGAGAGGACCAGAGGGTGGCATGGAGAAGGAGAGAGAGAGGCTTTATGGCATGGGCTAAAATCAGAAGCATTAAAAACCTAGGCATAGATAGGGTTTATATAGACCCTATTGCGCCATGTAGTGCCACATCATCCCGGCCAATCATGGCCCTTTAAGCAATCAGATCTAAATCTGATTGGTGGGATAACATCATCTAATCCATTCAGATGAGAGACCCTCAAAACCCTTCTAAGGTGGCACCAAGATGGGTCAAACAAGAGTTCTTGGCACCACAGAGTTTAATCCCCTGAAACAACCTTGGAGTCCCATCTGTGTGGGACTCCTTCTTTATCCTCATGGGGTGCACGCCTCCTTAGGCATGCACCCTCTTCTTATCTGCATTTAGTAGAAGAATAAGGCCCCAGGTACTCTCCTATAGGCGCATGACACATGGGCAGATGTCCAAGTGTCTAGGGTCAATATTTGACCAATGTCCAAAAATAAGAATAGCAGGTGATCGAAAATGATATGTGTTGTCTTAAATTTATCTCATAAATTAAGACAATCCTTTTCTAATCTGAATGAGCTCCAATCAAACCGAGTAAAGATTTCTGAGTGAGCCCAAACACATTTGGCTCAGTCGAGACAAGCTTTAATGATTATTAAAGGAGAACATTAGGCTCAATCATGTGCTAGCATGATTTTCTTGAACCTAATTGAATCTTATTCAAATCAATTAAACTGGGTTAGTCCAATTGATGACATTCACATCCAAACTCTTATTTGTGTGATTTAGTTAGGTACAATTTCATATGATAATGAGATATGTCACGATGTCTATCATCGACATCATTGAAATACCTTTCGATGGATTAGAACTTTTCTGATTCAGATAACTAGTATGATCGATCATCCAAATCATTCTAATTGCTTTCAAAATCCATCAGTGACACCTAGCAGCATATGGTGGCAATCCATCAGAACTGAAAGCGAACCTCTCGGTGCAGTTACCTGTGTGATTAGGTTCCTTTATCTTAAGCCCCGATCGAATTAGGATTAAGGTGATCTCATCAAACCCTAATATCCATCATATGAATTAATCATTTGATTCAAGTCCAATGTAAAAATCCTAATAGAAACTCTTTCTATTATTTCACACTACCATGGCTATGGGCTTATGGACTTGATTCTCATGATCATCATAGGATTGCTCCTTATCTACCGAGATAGATAGATCTCCTATTGGTGTAATTCAATTCTTACAATTAACATGCTATAGTCAACATACACCTTAGGATTTTGAATGGCTAGAAGATCAAGTTATGGTATAGTCAAACTATAACACCCTCAAGGTGAACTGCCGATACACCTCATATCAAAGAATCAGATACACCACTACAACTTCAAGCCAGTCATCGATGAGAAGGTAGACTTTCTCATGATTGCTCGAGGTGGTCATGCTCAGTGCCCTCATTCTCTAACGAGTATCTGTACTCTCGCTCTGGTATCTCTACACCATAGACTCAAGACTCATCTATCCTAAAAAAGTGATCGTACACCAACCTTCCGAATCAATCATCATTCTTATGATGATCTTATTATCGTGAGTATTTTATGAGTTAATAATGAAAATTCATGTCTTAAATTTTCAACTCTTAAAAATATGAACTATCATTACCATTAACTCAAGAAATATATCACAGACACTTTTAAATACACACTATGATAGAAAATAATCTATTTTATTATTTATAGTCAAATTTATAATTTTATCCTTAGAAGTGTATCACAAGTGTCAACCAATCTGACTTCTACGACACACATATCTAACACTTGCAATGAAAATATATTATGCAAATATATAAATATATAAATATTATATAAAAAATAAATAAATAATATAATAAAAATGTATAATTAGATATCGATGGAGTAGCATGTGTCGAAGATGTGGATGATGGTGGAGGCTCAGATGCCGCTGGTGGAGTAGATGCCAGTGGTGGAGATCCCTGAATAGCCGATGTGGAGGTGGATGGAGTATGCTCCGACTGCTTCTCAGATGCCAAACTCCGTATAATCCACTGAGGGGTTGGGGTGAAAGCTAGATGGCATTTTGGTGCCATCGTGACCTACAACATTAATGGATATTAACCAATATAACATGTTGAACGGATGTCGGAGATTATGTACATAATTCTCTCATCCATAAAATTATATATAATTGTATGGATGTCGAAGATTATGTACACTAATTAATTAACGGGTCTATCATTATACAATGCAATAAACAAAAGCAACAAGATAAAAACATCTAGAAAATATTTTTCAATAAATTTTACAACATGAATTGCATTCATAAATAATTAAGGATGAGCAACAGTTGTAGATCCGATTTCTTGCGCGAACTTGGATGTTAATCCAAAAATCTGAAAGAAGAATGAAGTAGATGATGGCGGCACCTTAGGACTTAAAGTTATAATCTTAGATAGACATATCAAATTTTGTTCGCACCCATCGAGCTGGCTCACTGAGAAGTCGAGCCGACTCCATGCTTGAGACATCCGGCTCGGGTCCTCCTCCAATCGGCTCGATCTCGATCTGAGCCAGCTCGATTGTGTGCCATCCTCTATTCTTGGCTATCTCCACCCTCCCCTCATCTTTTTGACTGCCTGTCTCCCACTCAATCTCCATCATTGGTGAGGCCAGACCCCCACCTTCATGATCCCTCTCTCCCTCTCTCGATCTCTCTCACCGGTGAGACTGGACCCCCTCCCTCCATCTCTCCCTCTCTCGATCTCCCTCGTCGACGATG
Source organism: Cocos nucifera (assembly GCA_006176705.1). Classification (NCBI taxonomy): domain Eukaryota; kingdom Viridiplantae; phylum Streptophyta; class Magnoliopsida; order Arecales; family Arecaceae; genus Cocos; species Cocos nucifera. The sequence goes on from QRFJ01001622.1 coordinate 459,825, forward strand.
GCGACGAGGTCGAACCCCCTCCCTCCCTCACCGACGACAGTGGTGAGACTGAACCCCTTCCTTCCTCTCTCACTCTCTCGATCCCCCTGGTTGATGAGGCCGGGCCCCTCCCTCCTAGTAATGTCGGTAAGGCTGGACCCCTTCCCTCCCTCTCTCTCTCGATCTTCCTCATCAGCGACGACGGCAAGGTCGAACCACTCCCTCCCTCTCTCCCTCTCCATTTCTTAGTTTTGGGTCCCAAAATCAGGTCTAGATACTTGGGATCCATTAGGGTCTGGGTCTAGTACTTTAAGTATGGATCCGTCGGGTATTCAGGTTTGGAACTGGTATTAGTAATTAAAATTAGATTTAGATCTGAATATCCAGATTTTGATCTGATCACAACCCATTGATAGGTCTAGTCTAGTGATTAATAAATAATACTATAAAATTAAAATAAAAATTATACCTATGGCTACAGAGAAGGGATCGCATCAAAAGCTCCGAGGGTTGCCGACGATGGTGCTAGAGGAAGACGATGATGCTAGAGGTAACCTATGAAATAAGAGTAAGATAGTGAGATAGAGAGAGAAAAGAGAGAAAGAGGATGGGGTGAAGAGGGGAAAGAGAGGGAGAGGGGCACAAAGGGGCAGTGTGATGGGGAGGCTAAGGGAGGGGGATGGTAGGGGCGACGGCGATCGGGGATGGGGAGGGTAGGGGCAGTGGCAGGGGTGGGCAGTAGGGGATGGGGAGGGTAGGGGCAGTGACGGTCGGGATGGGGGAGGGCGGGGTGGGGGGTGGTCGGGGAGGGCAGGGGATGAGCGGCCAGGGATGGGGAGGATAGAGGGGGCGATGACGGCCGGAGATGGGAAGTGTAGTGCGGGGGTGGGATGATAGGGGGACGGCCGGAGATGGAAGTGTAGTGCGGGGGGTGGGATGATAGGGGGTTGGACGGGCAGGGGGTGGACGAAGATCATTGGAGAGGGGCGGTGCTGATCAGGGGTGAAGACTTGGGTGGAGTTACACTAGCGACGGAGAGGAGGGGAGAGAGAGAGCACGCGCACGAGAGAAAAAAAAATTTGAAAATTTTTAACCTAACCTATGGCAGTGGTTTTTAAATCGCTGCCATAGATCTATAGTAGTGGTTATTGAAAACTGCTGCTATAGATCTACAGCAGCGATTTTCTAACCACTACTATAAGTCTATGGCAGTGATTTTCAGTAACCATTACCATAGTTGAAAATAAATTTTTTTTATTTTTTTAAATATTATATAATTTTAAAATTTAATGCTCATCTTCATTGATCATTATCTAAATAATTATCATTTAAGTGTCATCGCAAAAGATCGTCTCGATCTGATGGCCCTGGCTTCACTGATCAAAAAAATTTGATTTCGACGATCATGAACGACGATGTGATGATCTGATAGATGAAGACCTTCGATCGATTCAAAAATCTGTAACGATGATCTTGGTGACATTTATAGCATACTATCAAAGTTTTATTTCAATCGGATATCGTTATCATGGTCAATTTAGTACGAAATAATTTTGGCCATTAAATTAGAAACAAGCAATCAAAGGGCTAAACGATATCCGATTATTAGATAATTTTTAGTTAAATGATCTTTGCTATTATTTTAATCATTTTATATGATGATAATGCTAAAATTTAAATTATTTTTGGATGAACTATTTACGTTAAGCAGATATTACAAAAGCACGAGCATAACAATCAATGAAGGTTAAGAATGGTTATCAGACAATGTATAGTTTTAGATCATTCTTAGTCTCAAGAGTTAAATTTTATAATCACCACCATAAAAAATAATTAAAGTAGTAGCCAGGATCATTTATAAAAATATTATCTCATAATCGAATACCGTCTAATCCTTTGATCACTCATTTCTCATTTAACAGTCGAAATTAACCTATACTAAATTGACCAAGATAACGATATTCAATTAAAGTAAAACTTTGATAGTATGCTACAAATATAATTGAGATCATCATTATAAATTTTTGGATCTATTGAAGATCTCCATCTATCAGATTATCGCATCATCATTCGTGGTCATCGAAATCAAATTTTTCTGATCGATGAAGCTAGGGCCATCAGATTGAGGCGACCTTTGGCGATGATACTTTAATGATAATTATTTAGATAATGAATGGTAAAGATAAAAATTAAATTTTAAAATTATATAATATTTTAAAAAATATATAAAAAAATATGATAGTAGTTAAAAAGAATCGCTGCTATAGGTCAATCTATAGCAGAGTTGTCATTAACTGCTGCTATAGGTCGAACCTATTGTAGTGGTTACGAAGAACCACTGCCATAGGTATACCTATGGTAGTGGTTTCTTATAACCACTGCTATAGTTCAACCTATAGCAGCGGTTCTTTTTAACCGCTGCCGTAAAGTCTATTACAATGATTTCGAAAACCACTACAATAGTATACGTTGTCGTAGACTCTTTTAGTAGTAGTGTAGATGAGTCTTAAGTCTATGATGTAGAGATACTAGAGCAAGAGTATAGATACTTATTGAGAATAAGAACACTGAGTGTGACCACCTCGAGCAGTCATACAAGAGTCTATCTTCTCATCGATGACTAGCTCGATGCTATAATTGTGTGTCTGGTTCTTTGATCTAAGATGCATTGATAGTTCATCTTGAATGTATTATAGTTTGAGTACATCATAACTCGATCTCCTAGCCATTCAGAATCCTGAAATGTATGTTGGCTATAGCATGTTAATTGTAGAAATTAGATTACACCAATAAGAGATCTATCAACCTCGGTAGAGGAGGAGCAGTCCTATGATGATCATGAGATCGAGTTCTTAAGCCAGTGGCCATGATAGTGTGAAATAATAGAAAGGAGTTTCTATTATGATTTCACATCGAATTCGAATCAAATGATTTATTCATATGATAGGTGTAGGGTCTGACGAGTTTATCTTGATCTAGATCCTATTAGGACTCATGATAGAAGAACCCAATCACACAGGTAGCTGCACCGAGCGGTATGTATTCAGTTTTGATGGATTGCCACACTGTACTGTTATGTATCATTGGTGGATTTTGGAATCAATTAAAATTATCTTGATGATCGATGATTCTAATTGGATGAATTAGAAGAGTTTTGGTCCATCGAAAGTTATTTCGATGATATCAATAATGAAAATCATGACATATCCTATTACCATGCAGAATTGAACCTAACTGGATCACACAAATAAGAGTTTGGGTCTAGATGTCATCAATTAGGCTAACTTAGTTTGATTAATTTGGATTAGATTCAATCAGGTTCAAGAAAATTATGCTAGCACATAATTAAACTTAACTTTCTCCTTCTGTCATCTTTCTGACTCAACTTAATTGAGTCAAATTGGATTTAGCTTATCCAAAAACCCTTTATGGATTTGTCTTGGTCTGACTGGATCTTGTCCTGATCAGAATAGGGCTTGTCCTGATCAAAATAGGGCTTGTCTTGATGAAATCAGGGCTTATCCTAAAATTATGAGATGAAATTAGGATAAGGCCATTTTGACCCGATCTTTATAGGAATTAAGGGAGGAGGCGTATGCCTCCTAGAGATTATCTAAGGGCTCACATCCCTAGGTGGTTTTCATGAACAAAATGAGGGTGCATGCCCCCTTTTGGCATGCGCCCTTAGTGGATAAGGTTTTGGTGTTTTAAAATAACCAAACACCTAGGATAGAGAGTCTTAGGCACTTAAATTTTATCTAAATTATGTGTCACCCTTTATATTCTGATTTTGTGCAACAAAATATAGAATAAAAACCAAATATGGCATGGAACTCCATGGAGAGTCCTTCTGTAGTTTAACTTTGACCCATTCAAAGTTAGATGCAAAGGGACTCTAGGGTTTCATCTATAAATAGACCCTGCGTCAAAGTATTTGGCATTCAATCCTTCCCACACCCAAACTCTGCCACAATCTGCACTTCCATGCCTCCTTCCTCTGCTCATCTCCGTCTTCTCCATGCCCAAATAGTTGGACAAAATAGCAAGCAAAGCTATGTTGCTGCTGGCACAAAGATCAATTCGAGATGACCTTGTTTGTGAGATGAACGTGCTGCTATCGAAGATCAATTCGAAGGCATCCTAGATTGATTCCTGATCTGATATTTGGAGATTAAATCCAAAAGAAGAAGACATTCAGATCTGACCCGAGTAGACTTCGGTAGAGGCAAGGTGCATGTACAGCTTGCATCAGAACCTCGGATCACCGATAGATCATCGCTGCTGGTAAATAGTTTATCCAATCAGATAATATTAGATATTATTGATTTAATTTAATTTTTATTTTTATAATTAAATCTAAGAACTCTTAGATCTAATCAGATCTTAAAAAAAAAAAATTAAAAAAATTCTACTTTAGATCAGATCTGATTAGATCGATCTTATGGCCTAGGAATAGCGATTCCTTCAACTAGTATCAGAGCCAGGTTTGTAGTTCTAGATTTATTTTTAGATTTGATCTAAATTTTTTTTTATGATCTAATTAGTTAAGTTTCAGATTGTTATATGAGATGTAGTTAGATCTGAAATTAGTAGATATATTTAAAATTTTGATATGTATGACATATGCGATGTATGTCTTGACTAGTTTTATTGTTCTATGCTATAAATAGTTTAGATCTAAAAATTTTTATGATATGATTATTTAAATTTTTATTTTTAGATGTTACATCAGATATAATCAGATCTAAAATATAAATTTAAATATTTTAAATTGATATATATGATATATACAAAGCACATGTAGGTTAGATCTTTAATCGTATATGATATATATATATGTTTTAGATTTAACTGATTTGCAGTGTAGTTCGTATTTTTGATTAAGGCATTACCCTTGGTCGTCTGATCATAAGAGTAAGAATAGTTTAAAGGCTCTCTCTTTTCATTCGATGGAGTGCTCTTATGGTGTGTAGAGGTACTACACATTTGCCCTTAATCAAAAATCAAAAACTTACTTTTCTACAAAATTCTAGATCCAAAACCCTAGGATCTTTACATTCTTTGATCTTGAACCATATTTTAACTTAATTAAGAATTAAGTTTATAAAATTAATTAGATCTAAAAATTATGAATTTTCAGATCTAAGACACCTTCATAAAACATGGGTTCGAGTATGGATAGCTCAATTAGGTCAAGTGGTTGATCAAACTAAATCAAGAGTTGATTAGGTGGAATCAAGAGTGCTTAGAATTGACCAGCCCATTAGATATAAGTCTTGGTCAATGTCAACTCACAGTCATATGTGGTCGATCAATTTAAGACCTAATTTGGTCCCATAATTCGAGCCTGCATTGTAGGCTAACTTAATCAGTTCTGGTTAGACAAGTCGGTGTCTAAAGTAAGTTTAGTAGATATAATTGGTGGTCTTTAATTGAAAGCTACTCGATCTGAATACATTCACGATGAGTTAATGGCATATCCCTTCCACCGATCTTACTTACCTAGCCGATTGGGTCGATCTAATTCTAGTTTGAGGTGGCTAACGATTTGAGCTAACCTATGCCACGAGGTTAGTCATAACCATTATAACTAGTCGAGTCTAAGAGATCTAAATCAAATCTTCTTAAGAAAATATTAAGTCATTGATCTTCCATCATTATAGACGTGTGGGCCCTTCTTGGAGTTGATTGTTCTCGGTTGGATATAGTGAATCAGTTACACCAGAAAGATGCAATCATATCTATTAGGCATAGGATGCTACAGATTGGAGAATGGGTTGGGCTCAATATTTTAGATATGGTAAGGATCCTAATAAAAAATCTAGTTCATGCAAATGGTGGGTCTGACTTAACTAAGGAGTGGAGCAATATTCTGGACATGATGAACTTCATGAATTAGAGATCTAGTTTGGGTGCACCATGTTTAGAAAAATATTGGATAAAAGTTATCCACTCATTGGTTGATCCATCATCGATAACTATTAGATGAGGTGGTGAGCCAATCGGTGGGACCGTACCATCCACTAAAAGTCAATAATCATGGAGACTTTCGTATCTCTGCTAAGAAAGTATAGGAATCCAAGAAAATAGTAAAAATCTAAATTTATTTAAAAGTAAAACTCCTAAATAAATTAGTTAAGTTAATTATAAATCTAATTAGAAACTTTGACTCTCTATAGAAAAATATCTACATCAAATCCTCTAGCCCGAATCTTAGATACCCATAGACTGACCAGACCCAATTACAAGGATTGGCTTCAAAACTAAAAAATTATTTTGAGTTTCGAAAAGCTATCCTATGTATTGGACTAGAAAATTTCTACCCTCCTAGCCCATTCAACTGCTAATTGGAGAACATCTTATGAAAAATGGTCTGATGATGATAAGAAAGTTAGGTGCTACATATTGGGCTTAATAACTGATGAGTTACAGCGCCAACATGAGGATATTAGGACTACACGCCAAATGTTGTATTATCTACAAAAATTGTTTAGTGAATAGAATCGCACAATGCACTATCAAGTCTCAAAGAAACTCTTTAAGGCACAAATGCATGATGGACAGTCTATCCAAGATCATTGTTTGACAATGATCAAGAACCTAGAAGAGCTTGAGAAACTCGATGTCCTGATGGACAAGGATTTATAGATTGATGTGATCCTATAGTCCTTGACTGATTCGTATGGGTAGTACATTATGAACTTCCATATGAATAAACTCCAGTGCACCTTGGTGGAGTTGATGAATATGCTGGTTACTACTGAGCAAATTTTGAAGATTTCAAAAGACTTAGATCTAACTGTGTAGAGGACTTCTATCAAGAGAAAGCTTTTTAGAAAAAAGAAAAAGTTTGTGAAGAAGCAGAAGGTAGAGGAGAAGAAGAATATGGGAGAACCGAAGAAGAAGGCCATGGATAAAGAAAAATATTTTCATTGCAACACCGATGGCCATTAAAAGTGGTGCTGCCCTTCGTACATGGATAGCCTGAAGAACAAGAAGGTAGCAAGTCCTTCTAGAGGTATGCTCGTCATTGAAACTAACCTTATGATTTCTTTTGCATCTAGTTGGGTGCTTAACTCTAGTTCTAGTGCTCATTTGTGCACTTCTATGCAAGGTCATGAGAAAAGCAGAAGGTTGAGGGATGGTGAGATGATCTTGTATGTTAGAAATGAAGAAGAGTTACTGCTATGGCCATGGGAACCTACCCTCTATGACTACCATCTGAATTTATCTTAGTACTTAGGGACTATTATTATGTATCTACTACGAGCAGAAATTTGATTTTTATTGTATGCTTAGTACAAAAAAGTTATATAATTAGCTTTTTTAAGGATCATTGTACTATTCTTTTTGAAAGAAATAAAATTGCAAGTGATTTTTTAATTAACGATCTCTATCAGTTACATGTAGATATTTCTATGTACAATGTCGAGCAAAATGTGAATGCCATAGGAACAAAACGACCTAGGGATAGTATTAACGAAAGGTATCTGTGGCATCTTAGGCTAGGTTATATAGCTGAAGATAGAATTAATAAATTAGAGAAATTCAAACTAATGGGTCCATTGACTTTTGAGTCATATCCGATTTGTAAGTCAAGCCTTCAAAGCAAAATGACCAAGCTACCTTTTGTAGGACATGAAAAATGGGCTACAGACCTACTTATCCTGGTACATACAGATGTGTGTGATCCATTTGATATGCCAGTCAAAGATAATTTTTTCAACTTTATTATCTTTATCGATGATCTATCTCGGTACGGGTATGTGTACCTGATGCAACACAAATTTGAAGCCTTTGAAAAGTTCAAAAAATTCAGACATGAAGTAAAAAAATAAATCGAAAAGTCCATTAAGGTTCTTCAATTAGATCGAGGAGGTGAATACCTTAGTTAAAAATTTTTGAACTATCTCAAGGATAATGGTATATTCTCACAATGGACTCCATCTGAAATGCCTCAACTCAATGAAGTTTCAAAATGGAGAAACTGGATCCTATTAGATATGGTCCGATCCATAATGAGCTTCACGGACCTTCTTGAGTTTCTTTGGATAATGATAGCTATTTACCTACTGAATAGGATTTTATCTAAAATTATTTCTACCACATCATATGAGATATGGCATGGTAAGAAATCAAGTCTGAGTCATCTCAGAATTTAGAATTATCCAGTAATAATTATCATAAATTAATAAATAAAAATATTAAATAATATAATATTTAATATTTATTTAAAAAATTAATATTATTATTAATATTTTGTAGGAAAGAAGCTCACCAATGCGAAGAGCTCGATTTATGGGTCCTAACATAATAGATTTCACTCAAATCGGAGCTAAAATAAAAAAGTTATGAAGCCTAGAAGTTTTAAATAAAAAAAAGAAAAAAATAAGCTGGTGCATGGTGGACCAATCGGTCGGTCCATTGAATAGGTGCAGACCGCCCAGCTTTGCAGGCGCGGCGAATCGGTATGCAACATGTGGCGAACCTAGACCACTAAGAGGTCTATAGCAAATCCATCATGGCATACAGGGGTATTTTCAGGATTTTATCTAGCACATTGGTTTCTAATTGGTTGCGGTCTTCATCGCGCCTAGTCCATGGTGGTCTATGGCTACAGTATCGCACGATCAGATGGTGGATGTTGATGCCAATGGAGATCCAATGGTAGATATTCATTCTGACCTGATTAAGGATTCCAGAGGTAATTTGGCACAATCCAATGACGAAAATTCATCTAGGCGATGATCCAACAGTTGCAAATTAATCCAGATGGTTAATCAAGGATTTAGCAGCTAATCTTAATGATTTTTGAGCTGGTTTTGGACCGTTTGATCAAGATCCGATGGCTAGAATTAATCAAGGTGTTAGAAATCAATCCAGACTTGGATTTCGACTATGAAAATTGCTCTAGAGACCCTATTTTTTCCTTTATTTAAGTACTCTTACTCCCATAGCCAGAGGACAAGTCTTCTAAGCCAAAAAACATAGAGAAAAATTAGATTTCTTTCCTCTTTTTCTCTCTTCTCCTTATTTCTTCTTTCTTCTTCCAAGTTTCAATCAAAAGAGTTTTGAAGATACTAGGAGCGAGCATATCGTCAACCATGCATGGCTAAGGAGCTAGATTCTAAAAGAGTAGATGAAATCTTCTAACATGGGTTGTAATTTTTTTCATAATTTTTTATAATTATTTTTTATGCAAACATGTTCTCTTGCTTAATTCTTAATAAAATTTATCTTTATCTTTTTATGCATGACATCCTAATTATTTGACATGCTATTAATTGATTAAAGATCTAAATAAATTATATTCATTAGGATGGATTGTGATCGATAGATACAGTTCATACTTAATTTAATAATTTATTTTTAAAAATAATTATTAAAAATTATGTTATTAATTTTTAAAAATTAAAATATTGAATAATTTATGATTTCATAGAGATGGATCATTATCATAGATATAATTCATACTCTAAGAAAATAAATTATAATCATGACTAAATTCTTAAAAATAATAAATTTTTGCATTAAAAAGAATTACCACAATCATGTTGAAGATGGATTCAAAATTTTAGAATAATTTTCATTAATTTTTAAAATCTTAATTAATTAAGTATTTACTTTTTTTATTTTTTTTAATTTACTAAACTCTCAATTTTCTCTCTTTAATTTATATATTTAAATTTTTACTTTAAAATTAAATTAAAAAAAATTATTTTTAATTAAAATTAGATGTAACTTAGTCTTCAATTCTCAAAAAAATCAACATCTGACTCACCACTATTCTAAAAATTAAAATCAAACTTAATCTTTATTTATTGCTTTAACGACAAGCAGTTAAATTTTTTATACCATTACTGGAGATTATAGCACGATTGCTTCAATTAGTTAAAAAATTAACTAATTAAAAATAATAAATAAATAAATAAAAGATAATAATTTTTTTGTTTGCTCTTTAATTTTACCTAGTTATTACTATAATAATTTTTTTGTTTGCTCTTTAATTTACCTAGTTATTACTATCTTTCATAACTAATTTCTGCTTTCTATGGTTTAGATTAATTTATTATTTTTAAGAATTAATCACTTAAATTTACTTTCTTTTGCAAAATCACACAATCAAAAACTAAAAAATAATCTATAAAAAGATAAAATCATAAATTCTTAAAAAAATCACAAACATCTCATAATACTTAATTAATTTAGAATAACCATAAATACTAAATAAAATTAATTTTTTTACATATTTGGATATCTTGTTTGATTTGTATTGCATATTCATAATATACTCTAAGGGCACAAACTATTAAATAAGATAAGATAGAGATTTGATCATCCTTCCTTAGCTCATAAACCACCATCCTTCATATTGCATTAATCTAAATCCTAATTTTTAAAATCAATTAGACGTTGGTCCTTAAGGATATTCGAGCTTATTAGGATAAGAAAGTCCTAGAGTTGGATTGGATTTGAATTGATTAATTATTCGATGTCTAAAGCAACTGGTTCAAAGATTTGTGGTTTTCAATTATTTTCATTGTCTAATCTGACTAACTCAGTTAGTATCTAAGAAAAGCAATGAACAAAAAATCTTCCACATCTTTCACTTACCTAGCTGAATCAGTTAGCCAATTTTAAGCTTGGAGTGCTCAAAGGTGATCTTGAAATAGTTAGAAGCTATCTAGATCTAGATTAATCCTAGGATAGAGAGTCCATATTTACTTAACTTGATTATAATTAACACCAAATTCAAACCTAATTAAAGTAATCTTCCCTCTTTCATCTCTAGATTTAGGACTCTTTAGGACTTATGTTTAGAACCCTCTTCTTTCTTTTCTCTCATCTCTCTAAAAATAAAAAATAAAAAATAAATATATATAAAAATTAAAATTAAAAAATAACAACTTAGAAAAAAAAATTGGTTGATTAGTAAGAATAGATCCAAACCCTACCCTAATCCAAGAAATTTTTAAGTCCACAATGAGTAAGATAGATCAATAACCTCAAACCCTAATGGATCTTTGCTATCCAGTGGGCTCAACCCAACCATCCTGTATTCGACTACCCTGGACTACTACTACCACCTTCGAGCTTAAACCTCAAGTTATTAATATGCTTTCCAAATTCACCAAAGTTGAAGATGCATATATTTTTATTAGAGAATTTGAGGAAGTATGTGATACCATGAGGATAAATCAACTCTCTGATAATGCTATTAAACTCAGGCTAATTAATTTTGCCCTCAAGAAAAATGCTAAAAAATAGTTGTATAGTCTGCCTACGCACTCGATCACAATATGGGATGGGTTTGTAAAAGTATTCTTAAGAAAATTCTTCCTTCATCACAAAACAGTCAAGTTAAAAAATAAAATTAATCAATTTTATCAATTAGAGGGTGAATCATTCTAAAAATGTCTAGACCATTTTAAAAACCTCTTAAGCCAATGCCCACATCATGGGATAGAAATTTGAAGGTTGTGCTAATTTTTTTATGAAGGTTTAGAATCAAATTCTAGAACTATGCTAGAGTCGATGTACGAAGGCCAATTCATATATAAGCCAGCTAATGAAGCCTGGCAATTTTTAGAGGACCTAGAGAAAAAAGTCTACAATGGGAGATAATTAGGAAAATAGACAAACTCACACCAAAAAGAGGAGGGATGCACCATGTCTAAACTTCTCTAGCTAATTTTGCAAGCCTAACCCATAGAGTTGAGGCCTTAGAATTGCATAGACCAGCCAATGTAAACCAAGTATCTACATCCATATGCAACGATTGCAATGCACCAGACTATGTCATAGAGGAATGTCCTTTCCTGATAAACTAAACTAATAATGATTATGCACAGGTGAATATAGCATATCAAAGATCAAATAATAATTCCTATGCATCCACTTATAACTACGGATAGAGAAATCATCCTAATTTTTCATGGTCACAAGGTCCAAATCTAGGTAGTCCTAGCTTCAATCAATCAAACACAAGGCCTAACCCTACAACAAATAACCCACCAGGCTTTAACAATAATGAAAAAAAATTAGACTCTTTAAAAAAAAGCCTAGAAATTCTGATAAAATCAACCACTGATAATGCAACTATCCTTAATACTTTTATGCAAGCCACTGGTCAATTGCTAACAACAAATACATAAGCAATAGCTTATTTAGAAATATAGTTAGGATAGTTAGCTAATACTGTGAGTGAGAGAGAAAAGGATAGATTGCCAAGTCAACCTGAGGCTAACCCAAGAACCCAAAATAATCAAAAATCTCAGCAAGGAGTCCAGATTAACCAACTAAATGCTATCCATACACTAACATCTGAAAAATAAATAGACAACTAAGTGGGAAGCACCAAAAGAAGAAATAAAAGACCTACCATCTAAATCAATACCTGAATAGGACCAATCTAAAGAACCTAAAGAAACAGAACCTGATACACCCGTAGAGCCCGCACTAGAATTAGTTGGACTAATATCTAAAATTATAGCATCCTTTCCTAATAGATTAAAGTCCAACCAAAACTCTGCCCAACTAGATAAAATTTTGAAGGTCTTTAAGCAAGTGAAAGTAAATATTCCTTTATTAGATATGATCTAACAGGTTTCTTCGTATGCTAAATTTCTTAAGAATTTATGTACCAAGAAAAAGACCACCGATGTACCTAAGAGATTCTTCCTAGCAACTAGTGTGAATTCATACCTGTCAAATCATGTGCTAGTGAAATACAAAGATCGAGGGTCTCCTACTATTTCTTGCATCGTAAGAAAATTCTTCATTAACAAGGCTCTATTAGACTTAAGGGCGAGTGTCAATATACTACCTTATTCAGTTTATGAAAAGCTAGAATTGAGAGAATTAAAGCCTACAGAAATGACTTTATAATTAGTAGATCGATCTTTGAAAGTACCAAAGAGAATAGTAGAGGATGTATTAATTAAGGTTGGTGATTTTATTTACCCAATGGACTTTATGATTTTAGAAACTGAACCTATAATAAATCCAAATGGCCATATCCTAGTTATACTAGGTAGACCATTTCTAGCCACAATCAATGCCTAAATCAACTATCGAAATGGACCAATGAAATTCTCTTTTGATAATATGACCATAGATCTAAATATTTTTAACCTATCTGAAATAAATCAAGTAAGCGACCTCAACTTGATATAGGATAATGTTTATGAACCCATTGACCTAAGTAACAAAAAATTTGATATAGAACTATAGGTGAATCAGAACTATGAAGAATTCGAAGAGATCAATGATTTAGCCATAGTCAATATGAAACTTAGATGGAAGCCTCCAGTTGAACCATTGTCTAGACCATTAGTGGAGGAAACACCCAAAATAGAATTAAAAATACTCCCTAAATATTTGAAATATGCATACCTAGGTCCATCAAAAATTTTACTAGTAATTATTTCAGCAGACCTAGACCTTATACAAGAGAAAGAATTATTGACTGTCCTAAAGAAAAATAAAAAAGTATTAGGATGGACCATGGCTGATTTAAAGAGGATTAGTCCCTCGATTGTTCAACATAGAATTCATCTATTAGAGAATACTAAGCCAAAAAGAGATCCCCAAAGGAGACTAAACCCCGCCATAAAAAAGATTGTGAAGAAAGAAATAATAAAACTCCTTGACAATGAAATAATATATCCAATCTCAGATAGTTCATGGGTAAGCCCAGCATAAGTGGTACCCAAGAAGTTAGGAGTTACTGTAATCCAGAATGATAATAATGAATTGATCCCAACAAGAGTTCAAATTGAAAAAAGGGTCTGCATCGACTATAGAAAATTAAATACAACCATTCAAAAGGATTATTTTTCACTACCCTTCATCGACCAAATGTTAGAACGACTAGTAGGGCATGACTTTTATTATTTTCTGGATGGATATTTGGGATATAACCAAATTCCTAAAGCTCCTAAGGATCAAGAAAAGACTACCTTCACCTATCCATATGGAACCTTTGCCTACAGATGTATGCTCTTTGAATTATGTAATGCACCAGCTACTTTTCAAAGGTGCATGACTAGTATTTTCTCTGATATAATTGAAAGATTTCTTAAAATTTTCATGGATGATTTTTTGATTTTTGGATCTACCTTCTCTGAATGTCTACATCATCTCAAATTAGTTTTAGAAAGATGTAAGGAGAAGCATCTAGTGTTAAATTAGAAAAAATGCTAATTTATGGTTAAGGAAGGCATAGTCCTTGGTCATGTAATTTCAAAACAAGATATAGAAGTAGATAAAGCCAAGATAGATTTAATTGAAAACCTTCCACCACCCAGATCAGTAAAAGAAATTCGTTCTTTTCTTGGACATGCTAGTTTGTATAGGCGATTTATAAAAAATTTCAGCAAAGTGGCTCAACCATTAACTAACCTATTAGCCAAAGATGTCAAATTTGACTTTACACCTGAATGTCTCAAGTTCTTTAAAAGTCTAAAGAAAGAATTAACCTCGGCCTCAATTATTCATCCACCTATATGGACTCAACCTTTTTGAGCTCATGTGCGATGCATCTGATCATGCTATAGGAGCTATCTTAGGTCAAAAGATAGATAAGCTACCTCGAGTGATATATTATGCTAGCAGGATCTTAAATGAAGCATAGCTTAATTACTCAACTACTTAAAAAAAAAAAATTAGCTATGGTATTTACTTTAAAGAAATTTATGTTCTTCCTAATAGATTCTCTTGTAATTATCTATACTGATCACTCAGCTATTAGGCACCTTCTTTCAAAGAAAGATGCTAAGACACGCCTAATTAGATGGATCATTCTTTTACAAGAATTTGACCTAGAGATCAGGGATAAAAAAGGTACAAAAAATATAATGGCAGATCATTTATCTCGTTTAGCAATCACACTAACTGAGGACATACCTATTAATGAGTCCTTCCCTGATGAACAATTATTGTCAGTAACATCGAAAGCTTGGTATGCCGACATATATAGTAAACTACCTAGCCATTGGCCAAATTCCTATGCACTGGACCACTCGGGACAAGAATAAAGTTTTTCTCAAGTAAAGTATTTTATTTGGAATGATTCATATTTATTCAAATAATGTCCTAACCAAATCATAAGAAGATGTGTCCCTGAGAATGAAGTTAGGAGCATTTTATCCTTCCGCCATGACTAAGCCTATGGTGGTCTTTTTGGAGCTAAAAAGACTGTAGCTAAAGTACTCTAATATGGATTTTATTGGCCTAACCTATTTAGAGATGCTTATGAATATTGTAAAAGTTGTGTTAAGTGTTAACAAATAGGTCAGATCACAAAGAAAGATATGATGCCTATGAATCCAATTTTAATTATAGAAATTTTTTATGTATGGAAAATAGACTTCATGGGACCATTTCTAAAATCTTTTGAAAATGAATATAATTTAGTAGCTATTGATTATGTATCCAAGTGGGTAGATATAGTACCATGCAAGATCAATGATAGTAGGATTATTATCAAATTTCTTAAAGAAAATATTCTATCTCGATTTAGTACTCCTAGAGCTATTATCAGTGATCGTGGAACACACTTCTGTAACTAATCTTTTGCATCACTGATAAAAAAATATAATATTACTCACAAACTGGCCACACCCTATTATCCAAAAATAAGTAGATAAGTTGAAGTTTCTAATCACCAAATCAAGTTGATTTTAGAAAAGATAGTAAGCACTAATAAAAAAGACTGATCTTTAAAACTAACAGATGCACTCTGGGCATATCGCACAACTTTCAAGACCAACTTAGGAATGTCTTCATATAGGCTTGTATTTAGTAAAGTATAGAATTGGAACATAGGATAATATGGGCCATTAAACAATTGAACATGAATTTGGATGCAGTCAATGATCTGAGAAAATTATAAATTAATGAACTTGAGGAAATTAGGAATGAAGCCAATGAAAATACCAAAATTTATAAATAAAAAACTAAAGCTTTTCATGACCAAGCAATTAATAGAAAATATTTTATACTTAGATAAAAAGTTCTTCTATATAATTCTAGGCTATACCTATTTTTGGAAAAATTAAGATCTCAATGGACTAGACCGTATATAGTTAAGAAAGTCTTCTCACATGGGACCATAAAGATTAAAAACCCAAGTAATGATATTAATTTTAAAGTTAATGGACAATGACTAAAACTAATCTTGAAACTATCCACTGAATCTATTGAAGAAGCTATGGTTCTTTACGAACCGATCTACTCGGATTAATTTTTGGATAAGTCTAGCTGAAGATATTAAACTTATCACTTACTGGGAGGCAATCCAAGTTTTTGTATTTAACATTTTCTTTTTATTTTTAGTTTTCTTTTGTTTCAGAATTAAGTTGGGGGGAGAACTACAAACCCATGCTAGATGAAGAATAAATAAAATCCAGATCAAGCCAAGAATATATTAAGTCAGGTAAACTCTTTTTTTATTATTTTTTTATTATTTATCACACTCTATTCTTTCCTCCATTGAGGATAATGAAAATTAAGTTAGGAGGGAAGGATAAATAAAATTTTTTAAGTCCTCAAGTATGGTAATAATTAGTCTTATGTATCTAATTTTGTACCAATTTAAAATTTTTCAAGCATTTTAATCAATGATTGATTAATGGTTTAGAGAATTTTTGAAATATTAAGGACTAAACTATTAAGAAAATCTAATAAATAGTCAAGTCTAGAATAGATAAATTTTTGAGTGATTCTAAAATCCACTTTCAGCTTATATTCAATAAAGAATCTACTTTATGTGGGTATGAGTAAAAAAATTAAAAAATATGAAAAAAGATAGAAGGAATAAAAAGTAAGTTCTAAATATTGATCTTCTATCGAGTAATCAGATCTCATTGTCTAAGTAATATAATATTATTCATGTCAAAAAGTGGGCAATGTGAAGAAGCTTGCTATATAATTAGTTTTAATCTGTAGCCTATTTGACTCAAGTCAGTAATTCTGAGGGATATTTTATACCTAAAGTCAACTGGTTTGAGAGTCATTAGTTCAAAGCTCACTATAAGAGTCAGATAGAAAGATTAAGAGGTTAAAATATTGCACTAGCTATAAAAAAATAAATTAAAAAAAAACTAACACATACTAAAAATAGAGGATTTAAAGAATAAAGATGGAGAATTGATCAAAGAAAAGTTCTAAAATTTTATGTTCTTCACTTAACCATAATTTGGAATAGAATTAATAATCTAATGATGTATTTCTTAAATCTCTAACCAAGTATCAACTGACTTTAAGATGACTTGAAGAAACTTTCACATCTTATCGAGTTAGTATATATCTCTAATTTTTTTTTTACTCGAGAATAAGTAAAACTCAAGTTGAGGGATGTAATAATAATCATAAATTAATAAATAAAAATATTAAATAATATAATATTTAATATTTATTTAAAAAATTAATACTTTTATTAGTATTTTGTAGGTAAAAAAGCTCATCAATGCAAAGAGCTCGATTTATGGATTCTAATGTAATAAATTTTACTCAAATCAAAGCTAAAATGAAAAAGTAATGAAGTCCATAAGTTTTAAATAAAAAAAAAAAAATAGGCTAGTGCATAGTGGACCGACCAATCGATCCATGGAATAGGTGCGGATCGCCCAGCTCAGCAAGCATGGTGAATTGGTGCATGACACGTGGCGAACCTAGATCGCTAAGAGATCTACAGCAAATCCATCTCGGCATATAGGGGTATTTTTGAGATTTTATCTAGTGCGCCAGTTTCTAATTGGCTGTGGTCTTCATTGCATCTGGTCCATGATAGTCTATGGCTACAATATTGCACGATCGGATGGTGGACATTGATGCCAATGGAGATCTAATGGTAGATATTTATTTCAATCTGATTAGGGATTCCAGAGGTGATTTGGCACAATCCAACGATGAAAATTCATTTAGGCGGTGATCCAATAGTTACAAATTAATATAGAGTGTTAATCAAGAGTTTAGCGGCTAATTTTGATGATTTTTGAGTTGGTTTTGGATTGTTTGAATAAGATCCAACAGCCAGAATTAATCAGGATGTTAGAAATCGATCCAAACTCAAATTTTAACTCCAGAAATTACTCTAAAGATCCTGTTTCCTCCTCTATTTAAGCACTCTTACTCCCATGAGGACAAGTCTTCTAACCCAAAAAAAAAGAGAAAAATAGAGTTTTTTTTTTCTTTTTCTCTCTTCTCTTCCTTATTTCTTTCTTCTTTCTTCTTCCAACTTTCAATTAAAGGAGTTCTGAAGATGCTGGAAGCGAGCAGATCGTCAACCATTCATGGCTAAGGAGCTAGATTCTAGGAGAGTAGATGAAATTTTTTGACATGAGTTGTAATTTTTTTTCTTAATCTTTTGTAATTACTTTTTATAAAAACATGTTCTCTTGCTTAGTTTTTAATAAAATTTATATTTTATACATGAAATCCTAATTATTTGACATGTTATTAATTGATTAAAGATCTAAATAAATTATGTTCATTAGAATGGATTGTGATTGATAGATATAGTGCATACTTAATTTAATAATTTATTTTAAAAAATAATCATTAAAAACCATGTTATTAATTTTTAAGAATTAAAATATTGAATAATTTATGATTTCATAGAGATGGATCATTATCATGAGATATAATTCATACTCTAAGAAAATAAATTATAATCATAATTAAATTTTTAAAAATAATAATTTTTTACATTAAAAAGAATTACCACAATCATGTTGAAGATGGATTCAAAATTTTAGAATAATTCTCATTAATTTTTAAAATCTTAATTAATTAAGTTTTTATTTTTTTATTTTTTTTTTAAATTTGCTAAACTCTTAATTTGCTCTTTTTAATCTATATATTTAAATTTTTATCTTAAAATTAAATTTAAAAATTTTATTTTTAATTAAAATTGGACGTAACTTAGCATTCAATTCTTGAGAAAATCGACATCCGACTCACTACTATTCTAAAAATTAAAATTGGGCTTAATCTTTATTTATTATTTTAACAACAAGCAGTCATCCGACTCATGTCAAGAGATAGCAGGTGGATAAGTTAGAGTCTAGGTCCCTTAGAGCTCAATTTATTGAATATCCTAAAGAATCATCAGGATATTACTTCTATCTTTCGAAAGATCATAATGCGATTGTGAGTCGACATACCATTTTTCTTAAAAAATAATTTATTCAAGATGATGGCATCAGAAGATAGAGCAAGCTTAAGGAGAAAGTCTCCAAAAAGCAATGAGTTAAGAAATCTATGGAATCCAGTCAGTCTGAGCTAATCCACATACTACCTCCTCGACCTCGTAGGATAAATAAAATTTTTCATCCTCCTGAGAGGTACTTAGATACTATTTCAAAGGATATAGAGACAATGTTCCTCACAGAAATTAAAGTTCATGGTGATGATTACAAAACCTATAATGAGATGATATCAAATATTGACTCTAAGAAAAGACAATAGGCATTAAAGTTAGAGATTGACTCAATGCTCTCAAACCAAGTCTGAGCCTTGGTAGATCCATCTAAAGTTATAGTACCTATTGGATGTAAATGAATCTTCAAGAGAAAGATAGTACAGATGAAAATATGAAGACATTCAAAGCTAGACTAATGGCGAAAGGTTATAGTCAGTGCGAAGACATTGACTATTAGAATATCTTCTCGTCAGTGGTCATGCTAAAATTCATCCGCACATTGCTTGCTGTTATAGTCTATTTTGATTATGGTAGATAGATGTAAAAATGGCATTCTTAAATGAATATCTTGAGAAAAATATCTATATAGAATAGTCACTTGGTTTTACTTTCGATGATGGTGATCATAAAGTCTGCAAGCTGCAAAGATTCATCTATAAACTTAAGCAAGCATCTCGAAGTTGGAATGCTTATTTTAATGATGTAATCAAATTATTTAGTTTCATCAAGAATGAGAAGAAACCACATATTTATAAAAGGATCAATGAGAGTGCTGTTGTCTTCCTCATACTGTACATGAATGACATCCTTCTAATTAGAAATGACATTTTCATGTTGATCTCGATCAAAGTATGGTTGTCTAAAGAGTTTTATATGAAAGATCTAAGAGAAGCATGCTTCATTTTAAAAATTAAGTTCTATAGGGATAGACCGAAGAGGATGTTGGGTCTCTCACAGAAGATGTACATAGAGGAGGTGCTGAAGAGGTTCAGCATAGAAAACTCTAAGAGACCGGACTAGTGCCCTTCAGACATGACATTCATCTCTCCAAAATGATGTGCCCCAACATACTTGAGAAGATTGAATGCATGAGCAAGATCCCTTATGCTTCGGCAATAGGGAGCCTTATGTACGTCACACTATGTACATGACCTGATATCACTCATGCTATTAGTGTCACAAGTAGGTATCAGTCGAATTCAGATAAAGTGCACTAGACTTTCATGAAATATGTTCTTAAATATTTGAGAAGGACTAAAAATATATTTCTGATCTTTGATAATGGAGAACTCCAGGTCTAGGGGTATATAGACTCAGACTTTATGTCTGATATAGATGATCAAAAGTTGATATATGAAAATCTATTCCTATGCAATGATGGTACTATAAGCTAAAAAAATTTTAAGTAGACCATCATAATAGACTCCACCATGAAAGCAGAATATATCGCTATCTCGAAAGCTACGAAGGAGGCATTCTGATTCAAAAAGTTTGCCATAGAGTTCAAAATGATGTCATCAGATACTGTTCATCTATATTACGATAATAATGTCTCCATAATCATAGCTAAGAAGCCGAGGTCTCATCAAAAATCTAAGTATGTCGATCGATAGTATCACCTCATTTGTGATTACCTCGAGAAAGGATACACCGAGGTCAAGAGAATCAACATCATAAATAATGTGGCTAACCTACTGATGAAGTCGTTGAGCCAATAGAAGATTGAAGCTCATCTTGAGAAGATGAGACTTAGATTTGTAGCCAATTAACTTTAGATCAAGTGAGAATTTGTTAGATGAATGCCCTAAAAGTCAGATTGGTCGACACTTTGTAAAATATTTTCTAGAGGCATTTTTATAATTTTGATTTAAAATTAATAAAAGAGTTTTTTCTATCATATTATGTATTTAAAGTATTTGTGATACATCTATTGGGTTAACGAGTATGATAACACATATTCTCAAGAATTGAGAATTTAAGGTATGTATTATCATAATTAACTCATAAATTATTTTTGATTGTAGAATCATCACGAGAATGATGATTGATCTAGAAGATCGATGTATGATTACTTATTTAGGATAGATGAGTCTTGAGTCTATGGTATGGAGATATCAGAGCAAGAGTATAGGTACTAGTTGAGAATAAGAGTACTAAGTATGAGCACCTCGAGCAGTCATAAGGGAGTCTACCTTCTCGTTGATGACTAGCTCGATGCTATAATTATGTGTCTAGTTCTTTGATCTAAGGTGCATCAACAGTTCATCTTAAATGTGTTATAGTTTGACTACACCATAACTCGATCTTCTAGCTATTTGGAACTCTGAGGTTTATGTTGGCTATAGCATGTTCATTGTAGGAATTGGATCATACTAATAGGAGATCTATCAACCTTGATAAAGAAAGAGTAGTCCTATAATGATCATGAGATTGAGTCCTTAAGTCCATGGCTATGGTAGTATGAAATAATAGAAAAAAGTTTCTATTAGAATTTCGTATCAAACTCGAATTGAATAATTTATTCATATGATAGGTGTAGGATCTGATAAGTTTACCTTGACCTAAATCCTGTCAGAACTCATGATAAAACAATCCAATCACATAGATAGCTGTACCAAGAGATTCATATTCTATTCTGATGGATTACTACCACATACTGCTAGGTGTCACTGATAGATTTTGGGATCAATTAAAATTATTATGATAATCAATAATTCTAATTGAATGAATCAGAAGAGTTCTGGTCTATCGAAAGATATTTCGATGATGTCGATAATGGAGATCACAACATATCCCATTATCATATAAAACTGAATCTAACTGGATCACTCAAATAAGGGTTTGAGTCTAGATGTCATTAATTGGGCTAACTAAGTTCGATTGATTTGGATTAGATCCAATCAAGTTCAAAAAAATCATGCTAGCACATGATTATTAGACTTGACTTTTTTCTTCTATCATCTTTCTGGTTCATCTTGACTGAGTCAAATTTGATTTGGCTCACCTGAGAATCTTGTATGGATTTATCCTGATCTAACTTGATCTTATTCTAATCAGTACAGGGTTTGTCCTAGTTAAAATAGGGCTTGTCCTGATGAAATCATGACTTATCCTAAAATCATGGGATGAAATTAAGACAAGTTCATTTTGATCCGATCTTTGCAAGAATTGAGGGAGGAGGCATGTGCCCCCTAGAGATTATTTAAGGATGCATGCCCCTAGGTGGTTTTCATGAACAAAATGAGGGCGCATGCCCCCCTTTGGTGAGCGCCATTAGTGGATAAGGTTTTGGTGTTTTAAAATAACCAAACACCTTGGAGAGAGAGTCCCAGGCATATAAATTTTATCTAAATTATGTGTCACCCTTTTTATTCTATTTTTGTGTGACAAAATGTAGAATAAAAACCAAATATGGTGTGGAACTCCATAGAGAGTCCTTCTGTAGTTTAACTTTGATCCATTTAAAGTTAGATGCAAAGGGACTCTAGGATTTCATCTATAAATAGACCCTGCACTAAAGTGTTCGACATTCAATCCTCCCCATGCCCAAACTTTGCCATAATCTCCACTTTCATACCTCCTTCCTCTGCTCTTCTCCCTCTTCTCCATGCCTAAATAGTTGGGCAAAATAGGAAGCATAGCTGTGTTGCTACTGGTGCAAAGATCAATTCGAGACGATCTTGTTTGTGAGACGAACATGCTGTCATCGAAGATTAGCTCGAAGACATCCCAGATTGATTCTAGATTTGATATTTGGAGATCAGATCTAGAAGGAGAAGATATTTAGATCTAACTTGAGTGGACTTCAGTAGAGGTCGGGCACGTGCATGGCCTGCATCAGAACCTCGGATCATCGATAGATCATCACTGCAGGTAAATAGTTTACCCAATCATGTAATATTAGATATTACTAATTTAATTTTATTTTTATTTTTATAATTAGATCAATCTAATCAGATCTAAGAACTCTTAGATCTAATTGGATCTTAAATTTTTTTTAAAAAAAAAATTGCTTTAGATCTGATCATATCACATCGATCTTGCGGCTTAGGAATAGCAATTCCTTTAACTAGCCTTCAAGAGCTTGTTGACTTCTTCTATGGCCTTCTATCAATCTAGCAAGCTTCTCTTCTTTTGCCTGATAAGATGATATTTTGGGTCAACGTTCAATCAGTGGATGATAACCTTTGCATCTATTCCCAACATATCTAAAGCCAACCAGGCGAAGACATCCATGTTGGATTGAAGGAATGAGGCAAGATTTTGATGGTTCTCATTACTTATGTTAGAGCTGACCTAGACTATGCTAATTGAGTTAGGCTCCAGCATGATCAAGATGAGGTCCTCTACTGGCTGACCCCTTTGCTACGTTAGCTCATCTCAGACATCAAGCTCCTCTACATGTCGAGGCTCTGCAAGCACTTCACCATATAGGGTTGCCATGTAGCATTCTTTAGCTAGTTGTTGGTCTCCTCAGACCTCCCCGACACCATGAAGAGTGGAGAATTTCATTATCAAATGATAAGTCAATATCACAGATTGGAGGGCATTTAGTCTCAACCGACTTAGTATAGATAGGATGATATTTTGGGTCAACGTTCAATCAATGGATGATAACCTTTGGATCTATTCCCAACATATCTAAAGCCAACCAGGCGAAGACATCCATGTTGGATTGAAGGAATGAGGCAAGATTTTGATGGTTCTCATTACTTATGTTAGAGTTGATCTAGACTATGCTGATTGAGTCAGGCTCCAGCATGATTAGGATGAGGTCCTCTACTGGCTGACCCCTTTGCTACGTCAGCTCATCTCAGACGTCAAGCTCCTCTACATGCCGAGGCTTGCAAGCACTTCACCATATAGGGTTGCCATGTAGTATTCTTTAGCTAGTTGTTGGCCTCCTCAGATCTCCCCGACACCATGAAGAGTGGAGAATTTCATTATCAAATGATAAATCAATATCACAGCTTAGAGGGCATTTAGTCCTAACCGACCTAGTATAGCATTGTAAGTGGAGCTTGTCTTGCCATTACGGGGAGAGAGATAATCCCTTCCACCAACATAGTGTTGCTAGAAAAATTGACCAGAGGAGAGTCTAGTCTCCTTAGCTAATTATGAGACAAACCATTCTTACAAAAGCATCATAAAATAAAATATCTATAAAGCGTCCATTATAAATCAAAATGCGGCGTACATTATAATTCAAAATATTTAAAGTGACTATAACTGGATCGTCATGAGAACATTCTATTCCTTCAAGGTCAGCTTCAAAGTATGTAATTTTGCCCTTGACCTTCTTTTTCTTTTGCTTCTCCTCTTCAGCTTAGCTCAGGTCTAGGCTAGCTTGCCTCAGCTCAGAGGTCGGATTGCTAAGCTAGCCCCCAAAGATGGTGTGAATTACCCCCACCATAAGTTTATTCCCTTGGGGGCCTTCATGCTGAGGTAGTTCTGGCCTGGTCTCTTCTCATTTCGGCCATTCGTTAACACACTATCTTAGTCACTCTCGTTTGATGAGTACTTTAATCTCATCTCTAAGCTGCTAGTATTCTTCTATATTATGGTCATGATCTTGATGGTACCACTAGTACTTTCTTGCATTCTATATATGAGCTAGGGTTATCATCTTCTTTAGCCTTGGAAGGTTTCTTTGGTGCTCTATCTCCATTAGTATTTGAGCCCTGGGAGTGTTGAGCAGGGTATAATTATTAAACCTTTAAGGTGGGAACCTAGATCGATGGCACCTGGGTGGAGATCAGAACTGATCACTAGGAGGAGGTGTGTTGGACCGATGTGGCCTCCTATGTTATTTGGGCCTCCCTACTTCTGTTTCTTACTCCTTTATTTGCCATCCTCTTTCCTCTCCTGGGGCTCATTACTAGGATTCTTAGCATGCCAGGCCCAAGCCTCCTCTGCATTTGCATACTTCTCTGCTTCTTTAGGATCCGTTCTTTTGTGGATAAAAAATTTGCCTAAAAATCTATATTGTTCTATATAAATATTTTTTAGATAATATTTAGATAAAAATAATTTATCCATGTTCTTTTATGCATAGAAAATGACTTCAAAATATGTTATTCATGTTTTTCTGCATTACTACTTTCCTAGATAAGTTGCTAAAATTTATCAATATTTTTCATAATATTCTTCATGCATTTTAGATTTGGAGAAAATGGACAATTAAGTTATTAGGCATTGAATGATGGAGGTATTGAAAATAAGGATGAGGCATCTTAAAAATAAAATTAAATATCTATTTCACTGACTGATGAAAAAATAATTTAGCCATCCCTAGGTGGGTAAGATTTTTTCCTAGTTCACGGATAAATACTATGCATAGGAAAGTAACTTATCCATTTTGAAAAGTATGAGAACATTGTTGAGTTGGTTGATGTGAAAGTTAACCAACTTTTTCATAATATTTACCACGAAAGAACAAGCCCTTAGGATATCTCTTCTTAAGTGAAAAGAGGAAGTCATTCTTAAGCAAACTAACTTTGAGTGCAGTCATGGCCATAGACTGATCCAAATCTCATACCTCCAAAATCACAGTGTTGGAACAACGGATGTAATCATAAAGGGACTTGCCTTCCTGTTGCTTGATGCTGATGAGAAAATATGAGCCATGGTGCTATCGATGATTGCTGACGAAGTGGATTGTGAACAACTAGTTGAGCTACTCCAAGAAATCAATCAAGCCTAGTTGGAGACTCGAGTACTAGTATCGAACAACCTTCCTTAAGGTTGATAGGAAGGCTCAATAGAAGATTGCATTAGTTGCTCCATGGTGGAGCATCAAAGTCTTGAAGCTTGTCAAGTGATCGACTGGGTCTGAAGTCCTATCATATGGTTCTAACTGCAGCATCTTGAACTATACTAGAAGGGGTTCAACCATGATTCTTCTAGTAAATAGAGGATTGGTGTTAAAGCCAAGCTCTACCTCTTACTATTGGGTCCAACCTTGTAGTGCTTTAATCTAGTGTTGCATCTTCTGAAATCTTCTCTCCACCTCGATATCTCGAGCTATGTAGGGTTCTCAACACTGAGGAAAAAGATTGCTCAGGATGGAGCCCCTCCCCGACTATGGAGTCGGTGAGTGCCTACATCATCTTTGGGCGGGGCTAGCTAGTCAACTCTATTGACTATGCCCCGGCCTTGGACTACAAGGTGATGAATGCTAAGTTGTCGGCCTAGCTTGGTCCCATGGTGGAGCTTCCGAAGAAAACTAAGGTGCAATGGTTTGTTACATCCCACACACCATAGCAGATAAAGTCTGCACTTGCTAGATGAGACTATTGAATTACTCATTCGAGATGGCTAGCATCGGTTGAGGAGGCAATGGCATCTAGATCGGTTCAAGCGCAGTGGACTTCTATCGGACACTATTTGGTTGTGCAACATTAGAACAATAAGATTCATTCAATGCTCCTCTTCATGGCCTTATAATGAAGCACTCTCTCTCGAAATAACCTCTGAATAGAGTTGGGGGCCCTTTCTCTAGCACCAATCTATTGCTGTTAAATCCTCAGCCCAAGGTCGGAGATAATCTCCTCAAGTAAAAATTGATTAGTTGGGTCCTTGACTGAGGATGAAAAGGACTGGTCATTAGTGGAGAGTGAGATACTGAAGTGGCAGACTTCAGAGGCTAAAATGAGATCTACAAAAAAAGTCCCTGATCGAAGTGCTCTTCAATGGGGACCTTCCAATGCTCAGGTCCGTGGAGAAATGGAGAACAAAAAAAGAGTGTTGAAGCCTTTTTCAAGAGCTTATCTTGGGGTTCCAATTCTTCTCTATTTATAAAAAGGGAGTCAAAGTCATGTACACTCAAGGTACTGATCAATCCTTGAATATTGCTTGCAGATTATGCTGGTAGTGATCGCTTTCATATTTGTGGTGCGAAACTAACTGTTAGTTTCCATCCAAGGCACGACTTGATCTCGATAATTTTCTTCCTTATTTGGTTCTTCCACAACCACTAGGGAAGGAACTCCTTCATAATTAAGAATCGTTGCCTTATATTAAAAATCTTCCTAAGATCGGTCATAGCCTACCTCCATCTACCTCGATCATGATTGAGGTCTGAGTCTCTCCTTTTCAGGATTGCAAGCTTACTGGGTCAAGCCAACTGATCTGATTTCCAACTCCTTCAGGTCTACCATGGCTAATCTTTAGTTACTTTGGCCACACCCAAGGTCAGAGTTTAGTCTTTCCAAGCCCGTGAGAAGAATAAGCTCCTTATTAAGTTGGTCTGCCTATTTGATTTGGGCTCTTGCATTCAACTTCTTCAGATCGGCCAAAGCCGACCATTAATCGCCTTGACTATCTTGATCGAGTTTGTCGAGGTTTTGGCTATGTCCGAGGTCTAGATTAGTTGAGACCGAGATGACGGTCCATAATAGTCATTATGGTCATTACAATCATTAAAAACCGTTACCTTAGTCAATAACAAACATTCATCCTTTCTTTTGCTTGGGGAAAGTTCGCCCTTTTGCCGCTAATACCATCCCTGCCATGGAAACATCACGCCAAGGAGACCATAATTTCAACATGAGCAACTGCGTCCTACACCATTAAAGTCAATGGCCGTGTGTGCTTGCACACGTGCATACATATAATATACAACACAGTTAGAAGATTTGGGTAGTCACTACCTTGATATCAATTATTTTTGATCCAGCAATTTGATATCTAAGTCAATGATTTGATCCTGGACATCATCTTAGGATTTGATCTAATTCCAGCTCAATTGTTCCGAGCACAAATGAGCTGCTTCTGGGAACAAAATACTGTTCTTTCGGAAGCTTCGCTTACCCACCTCCGCGGAGACGGGGAACCGTGCCTCACCATGTGTCTGACCGGCTCGTCACGTCGACGACAAGCGTCCAATATCGGTAGTGGGGCCCATCGCAGTGATGGGATTTGGTTTTGGTGGGGCCCGTCTTTCCATGTGGAAGCTGCAATTATATACGGAATCTTCGGGTGTATGGACAAACTTGGTGGCCAGCGGCGTTGCTTTCGCTCGCAATAGCGGCCACCTAACGCGCCTCCCCCTCCCCGTCTCGCTTTAAGACCTGCTTTTATGGGAATGGACTGGAACTTTCAAAGTAGAACATACGGCGGCCTTGTATAGAAGCGATGCTTATTCCACGTGTGTAAAGATCTCCATCCACCACATGATGACCTTTAATTAGCTTACAAATGTTATATCGGCAGGAGGTTTGAGTATGTATACAAATGATGCTGATGATAGTGTGACTTGCATGATCTTAGGGCACATGCTTATAATATGTCTTTGTGCATTCTCCACATATAGATTTGTTTGACATGCAAGGTCTAAAAGTTAGAATAGAGTTAGGTTTAGATACTGCCTATCTCAGGGTTGATTTGTAGAATCACATTTAACATGGTTCAGATTACATGTCTTGATATGAGATCGAAATCCAGTCTATATGTCCATGTTAATTAATCCATATTCATCGATCTAACCCATCTTGCACCTCTACATTTCCATGAAGTGATCGGCTTAGAAAGTACACTATCATGCCGGAAAGGATTTCTAGAAATTAGAACAGTATGTTATCTATGACTATTTCCTCAGAAGACGAAATTAAAAAAAGATAAGGCAATGCCTTGCCCTGCCTCAAATAAACCTTATTGAAGTTAAATTTGTTTGTATACCAACTAACCAGTTGCAACGTCTTTGTTTAAAAACTTTTCAACAACCAACGCAAGAAAAATAGGCAATATTTAGTTTATAGGAACAGAATAAAGAGACTAGTCTATCAAATGATGCCGCACCATTTCATTTGCAAGCAAGAGAAAAAAAAAATTGCATAACGTGTTAAATGAAGTGCTTTAGCTGTCTCCTTTCAAACGAGATGGTTGTGGGCACCGACATCTTGCCGCCAACAAACATAGCCGGTATCTAACTTTGGAATCAATACAGATTGATTTATGGAATGAAAATGGAATAGCGGGAATGGAATATTCTGGTTAAGTTACGGCACTTCTTGTTTTTCATGCAAAGCAAGCATGCGTTCAAGAACGTTCTTGTTAATGCATGGTTACATGACAAAAAATTTTGTGAGTTCCAGACCTTTCATCTACCTAATCTCACATTAATTCTCATGTGGGACGGTTAAGGCTGGATTTGGCACTGTTGATACATTATTTTGACAAAAAGGGAATGGAAATAGAAATCTTCTTCATTTTATTTTTAGATTTTTGATGTTAGAAATTATGTTTGATTTTCTCTTTTTCTTTTTTAACAAGAACAAAAGCTGCTTAACCATGTTGAGGCCAAGAGGCAGCACCGAGAGAAGCTAGCAGGAAGCTTGAGTATTGTCAAAAGACTTATGGCCGAAGCACTCACAAAGGATCTTGAGGACAGCAAATTTAGGCAATATCAAATATGATCTACAGTGGCCATACGGTGCCATGGCAGTTTGGATGGCTACAAGGTCTGTAGGCAACATTGTGGGAGCTCATTGAAACTATACATAGGGAGAGATGAAGTAGGAGAGAAGATGAGAAAGAAGAGATAGGTCTAACAGAAGAGGCTCGATTTGGTTATTAATTAAGTAGGAGAGGTTGACGTGCTTGATGGTAGTAACATGCTCGATGATGTGCTGGAGGCAAACAAGGGAAGGTCGAAAGGAGATCATCACGAGGTCGGGCAGAAAGAATGAGAGAGGGGTGAAAACCCATCTTTTGTTTCAAAAAAAATAAAATAAAATAAAAGTAAAATTTTTTTCACTTTCAATTTTTCATAAATAATAAAAGTTATTTTTTAAAAAATAGAAGAAATATTACCATATATATTTTCTGCATCGGATTTCGTGTTCTATTAAAAGAAAAAAAAGAGAGAAACAAATTGGGCCTAAATATGATGATTTTTCAATTGATACAATCAATATAAATGTCAACAGGGTGGAGGGATTAATTGCATAAAACCGCAATTTTCATCTAAACAATGAAACAGTTCTTCAAAAACAAAAAAGAAGGGAGACAAGTAAGAGCACATCTCCATTCTAGAAAGAGGGGCATGTAGGTCGCTGTCTGGCAACTAAAATTTCTTGACTATACCGATGCTGGTTTGACGAGCAATGCAACAGAAACTTGTACAAAAACTACAATAATCCCAGTGAAGAAACCCAAAAGTCATAGAAATTTGGGGGGGGAGGGGGGAAATCCACACGGAAAGCAACATGATATCTCCCGGATCTTCCAACAGCGTGCCCAATGGGATGTGAGAACTTTATTCCTTCTATCGAAGTCATAACCAAACCATTGTAAGAATCATTCTCTAATAATGACATCAATATAGTTTTCATTACCAATCAAACGTTAACATCAAACCGGCAAGAAGGGGAGACAATCATATACATGCCAAATAGCTGAAGTTTTAGTCTCAAGCAACTAAAGACCATCTCAAATCATTGGATCCCAAATAATCGTGGAAATTTCATGTTTGGTTCCACCAATTATAGTGGATAACTCGAGGTACTAACAGGAGTTTCAGGTGGCAAGATGGTGAGGAATTGACGTTATTGGAGAGAGGGAAGGTGATGTCAATGATCAATTATAATCCATTATTATTTTGTAATATAGTTACCATTGAGGATAAATCCCACTCCCATCGAAGTCCAGCCTGATGTTTAGCCTAACACAATCGATAATCACGAAAGAACTTCAATCGAAAATTCTTCCTCCAACGATCGAGCCCCACTCGATCTCCTCCAGCGGTCGAACTCATTCAGTAGCCGAACTCCTCCAGCGGTCGAACCCAATCGAACTCCTCAGCGGCCGATCCCTAGCCGAGCTCCTTCTAGTTCTATCCTTCAATCGGATACTTTCAGGGGCCGAACTCTTTCCGGACTCCTCCTTCAGTCAGATTTCTACAAAAGCCGAACTCCTTCTAGATCTCTCCTTCAGTCAAGTTCCTCCAGGAGCTGAACTTCTTTCGGATCTCTCCTTCCGTCGGATTCCTCTAGAAGCCAAACTTTTTTCGGATCTCTCCTTCAGTCGGATACTTTCAGAAATCGAACTCCTTCCGAACTCCTCCTTCAATCGAATTTTTATAGAAGCCGAACTCCCTCCGGACTCCTCCTTCAGTCGAATTTCTATAGGAACCGAACTCCTTTCGGATCTCTCCTTCAATCAAGTTCCTCCAAAAGTCGAACTCCTTCCGGATCACTCCTTCGATCGATTAACTCCAGGAGCCAAACTCCTTTCGAATCCTACCAGGAGCCAAACTTCTTTCGAACTTCTCCTCCGACCGAACTTCTCCATCAGTCGGACTTCTTCTGAACTTCTCCATCAGTCGAACTCCATCCGAATTTCTCAAGTGGATTTCTTCCAGATTTTAACTAGCATTCCTTCCGAATAATCTCCTCTAGCCGTATTCTCTTTAGAAGTCCAAACTCTCCTGAAATTGATGTATGTCAAAGTTCTTCACCAACCAATGCATGCTTCCTCCGAACTTCGACTATTAAATCTCAACGAATGGCCACTTCATAGCAATGGACACCACTCTTCATAACAAACTCCACGTGGCTCCAAACGGCCCACTACCGAACGGCCACATCACAACAACGATCGTACCAAACTCCACGTGGCCCTGAGTGGTCCACTACCGAATGGTTATGATAAGCTCTGTCTATTAAAAGGGTGAAGAAAAAATCTTGATTTTTTGGATTAGGTTCGTTCAAATCTGATCGGATCAAGAGAGATATTTCAAAAATTTTTCTCAAGCATCCATATTAGATCTAAGATATTTTAGATCTGATTTTATAGATCTAATGAATAAAAATAAAAATAAATTAAATCTGATTTAATTATACCTTAATGTTGGGTAATCTGATTATCCTTTGATGATCCTACTGATTATTTGAGATTCTGGATCTAGCCATGCAAGCGCCTAGCCTCTATCGGTATTCACTCAGACTAAATCTGAAGATCTTCTTCTTCTTTATCACTTCTCCAAAAATCAGATCTAAATCTGATTTGAAGGATCTTCAAAACTTCTTCTAAAGATCAGCAGTCATCTCTGCAACAGTGCTGCCTTCTTTCTTTCTTGTCAGCCTTTTCTTGTCTGGATCGCACCAAACTGAAGCCCAACTTTTTTTGGGCGTGGAGAGGAGAGAGAGGGTCAGAAGATGGCATGGAGAAGGAAAAGGGGCAGCCTTAAAGTTGGATGCAGATAGGATTTATTTATAGATCCTGCTGCACCATGCAGTGCCACATCATCCCGGACAATCGCATCACTTCATGCAATCAGATCTAAATTTGATTGGTGGGATGACATTACTTAATCCAATTAGATGAGAGCCCTACAAATTCATCCTTAGATAGCTACTAAGACTGGTCAAAGTCTATAGGTAAGGATCACCTAAGTAGAATCCAAGAAGCAACCTGGAGTCCCATAACCTAGAGTCCCATCCATATGGGACTCCAGGCATCCCTATCCATGGGGGCATGCCTCCCTAGACATGTGCCCCCTTCTTTCTAATTTTCAGTAAGGGGATAGGCCCCTATTTACTCTCTAATAAGTGCATAACATATGGACAGATGTCCAAGGGTCAAAAGTCAACGTTTGACCAAAGTTAAAGGACAAAAATTAGCAGGTGACGAAAAATGGTAGGTGTTGTTTCAAATTTATCTCATAAATTAAAATAACCCTTTTCTGATCTAGACAAGCTCCAGTCAGACCAAGTAAAGGTGCTTAAATGAGCACAAACTCATTTGGCTCGGTCGAGATAATTTTTAATGATAATAAAAGGAGAACGTTAGGTTCAATCGTGTGCTAGCATGATTTTCTTAAACCTAGTTGAATCTAATTCAAATCAATTGAACTGAATTGGTTCAGTTGATGATATCCAGATCCAAACTCTTGTTTGTGCGATCCAATTAGGTTCAGTTCTGTATGGTAATGGGATATGTCATGATCTCCATCATCGACGTCATCAAAACTTTTTTCGATGGATCAGAACTCTTCTAATTCAGACAACTAGAATGATCGATCATCTAAATCATTCTGACTGCTCCCAAAATCCACCAATGACATCTAGCAGTATATGGTGGCAACCCATCAAAACTAAAAATGAACCACTCGATGAAGTTACTTGTGTGATTATGTTCTTTTATCTTGAGCCCTGATCAGATTAGGGTTAAGGTGGACTCGTCAAATCCTAATTTCTATCATATGATTTAATCATTCGATTCAAGTCCGATGTGAAAATCTTAATAGAAACTCTTTCTATTATTTCACTCTGCCATAGCCATGGGCTTATGAACTTGATTCTTATGATCATCATAGGGCTGCTCCTCATCCACCGAGGTAGATAGATTTTCTCTTGGTGCAATCCAATTCCTACAATGAACATGCTATAGGCAACATACACCTTAGGATTCCGAATGGTTAGGAGATCGAGTCATGGTATAATCAAACTATAACATCCTCAAGGTAAATTATCGATGCACCTTAAGTCAAAGAACCAGATACACCACTGCAGTTTCGTGTCAGTCATCGACGAAAAGGTAGACTTTCTTATGACTGCTCGAATCCTCATTTTCTAACGAGTACCTGTACTCTCGCTTCAGTGTCTCTACACTGTAGACTCAAGACTCATCTACTATGAAGAAGTGATTGTACACTAACCTTTCGAATCAATCACCATCCTCATGACGATCCTACGGTCAGGAGCATTTTATGAGTTAATAAATAAAAATTCATGTCTTAAATTTTCAACTCTTAAAAATATGTTTATCATTATCATTAACTCAAGGGATGTATCACAGACACTAAATACACATTTATGATAGAAAATAATTTATTTAATTATTTATAATCAAAATTATAATTTTACCCCTAGAAGTGTATTACAAGTGTCAGCCAATTCTGGCTTCTAGGACACACATATCTAACAAACTCCCACTTGACCTAAAGCCAATTGGCTATAAATTTGAGTCCCATCTTCTCAAGGTGGGCTTCAATCTTCTGCTGGCCCAACAACTTTGTAAGCGGATCCATCGCATTATCTACGGAGTTGACTCTCTTGACCTCGACGTATCCCTTCTCGAGGTAATCGTGGATGAGATGGTATCGCCACTCGATGTACTTGGATTTCTAGTGAGACCTTGGCTCCTTAGCAAAGGCTATGGCGCCATTGTTGTCGCAGTACAGAAAAATGGTATCTGAGGCATCACTTCGATCTTTACGGTAAATTTTTTGTACTAGAATGCCTCCTTTGCAGCTTCTGATGCAGCGATGTAATTTGCTTCCATGGTGGAATCTGCTATCACTATCTGCTTGGAACTTTTTCAACTGACAGCTCCACCATTACACACAAACAAACTTCCAGATGTTGACTTTCGATCATCTACATCGGACATAAAATCTGAGTCGGTATACCCTTAGACTTGGAGTTCTCCATTACCAAAGACCAACAACATATCCTTAGTTCGTCTCAAGTACTTAAGGATATATTTCACAGAAGTCCAATATTTTTCATCTGGATTCGACTAATATCTGCTCGTGACACTCACAGCATGGGCTATATCAGATCGTGTACATAACATGGCATACATGAGGCTCCTGATTGCTGAAGCATAAGGGATCTTGCTCATGCATTCTATTTCCTCAGGTGTGCTAGGGCACATCTTCTTGGAAAGATGAATGCCATGTCTGAAGGATACCAAACTCCTCTTAGAGTTTTTCATGCTAAACCTCTTTAGCACTTCCTCCATGTACATCTTTTGTGAAAGTCCTAGCATCCTATTCGGTCTATCTCTATAGACCTTAATTCTTAGAATAAAGGATGCTTCTCCTAGATCTTTCATGGAGAATTCTTTAGATAACCACATTTTAACTGTGGTCAACATGAAAATATCATTCCCAATAAGAAGAATGTCATCCACGTACAATACAAGAAAAATAATAGCGCTCCCACTAATTTTTTTAAAAATACATGGCTCCTCCTCGTTCTTGATGAAATCAAATAATTTGATTACATTATTAAAATGAGTGTTCCAGCTCCGAGATACTTGCTTAAGTCCATATATGGACTTTTGCAGCTTGCATACCTTATGATCATAATCACTGGATGTGAAAGCTAGTGGCTATTCCATATAGATATCTTCCTCAAGATATCCATTTAAGAATGTCATTTTCACATCCATTTGCCATATTTCATAATTAAAATAGACTGCAATAGCAAGCAATGTGCGAATGAATTTAAGCATAGCTACTGGTGAAAAGGTATCTTGATAGTCAATGCCTTCGCATTGACTATAACCTTTTGCCACTAATCTAGCTTTGAATGTCTCCACATTTTCATCTACACCAATCTTTCTCTTGTAGATCTATTTACACCCAGTAGGTATTATACCTTTTGGTGGATCTACCAAGGTTCAGACTTGGTTTGAGTGCATCAAGTCAATTTTTGACTTCATTGCCTCTAACCATTTCTCGAAGTTGATATCCGATATCGCCTCATTATAGGTTTTGGGATCATCACCATGAATCCCATTGCCTATAAGGAACATTTTCTCTACTTTCTTTAAAATAGTACCTAAGTACCTCTCAGGGAGATGAAAAACTCTTTTCGATCTATGAGGTGGAGGAGGTAGTGATTGGATTGGCTTAACCTGATTTGGTTCCATTTGGTCCTTAGCTCATTGCTCTTGTGAGACTTTCTCCTCAAGCTTGATCTGCTTTCCAATGACGCTATCTTGAATAAACTTTTTTTCAAGAATGATGGCATGTCGACTCACAATCACATTGTGATCTTCTGAAATGTAAAAATAATATCCTAATGACTCTTTAGGATATCCTATAAATCGAGCTCTGAAGGACCTAAAGTTTAACTTGTCTGCTTATTATCTTTTGACATGAGCCGGACAACCCCAAATTCTGAGATGACTTTGACTTGGTTTCTTATCATGCCATATCTCATATGGTATGGTAGGAACGGTTTTAGAAGAAACCATATTTAGTAAATATATTGCAGTTAACAAACAGTGTCCCTAAAGAAAATCAGGGAGATTTATGAAGCTCATCATGGATCAGACCATATCTAATAGGGTCTGGTTCATCCGTTCTAAAATTCCATTGAGTTGAGATATTCCAGATGGAGTCCATTAAGAGACTATTCCATTTTTCTTGAGATAGTTCAGAAATTTCTGACTAAGGTATTCACCTCCTCGATCTGATCGAAGAATCTTAATGGGTTTTTCTGTTTGCTTTTCTACTTCATGTTTAAATTTTTTAAACTTTTCAAAAGCTTCAGACTTGTGTCTCATAAGATAGACATATCCATACCTAGATAAATAATCGATAAAGATTATGAAGTAGATAAAGTTGCCTCTAGTCGGTACATCAAAAGGGCCGCACACATCAGTATGTACTAAGGCAAGAAGATCCGTGGCCCTTTTCCTATGTCCTACAAAAGGAAGCTTAGTCATTTTGCCATGAAGATAAGATTTACAAATTGGAGATGACTCGAAAGTTAATGGACTCAATAGCTCAATTTTCTCTAATTTGTTAACCCTATCTTCTACTATATGATCTAGTCTTAGATGCCATAGATACTTATCATTTGGACTATCCCTAGGTCGTTTCATAGTATTCACATTTTGCTCGATATTAAAAATAGATACATCAACATGTAACTGATAAAGACCGTTAATAAGGAAACCACTTGCAATTTTTTTTTTTTCATAAAGAATATTACAATGGTCCTTAAGAAAATTAATTACATAGCCTTCTAATGCAAGGCAAAAAATAGAAATCAAATTTCTGCTTACTGCAGGCACATAATAATAGTCTTTTAACACTAAGTCTAAATCAGATGGTAGTCGTAGAGGATATATTCCACGACTATGGCAGCAATCCTTGCTCCATTTTCAATGCGTAGGATCATCTCACCATCTCTCAGCCTCCTGCTATCCTCAAGATCCTGCATGAAACTGCACAAATGAGCACTAGAATCAGAGTCAAGCACCCAACTAGATGCAGAAAAAATCGTAAGATTAGACTCAATAATGAGAATACCTCCAGAAGGATCTGCCTCCTTCTTATTCTTCAGGGTGGCCAGATATGTAGGGCAGTTTCGCTTTCAGTGGCCATTATTGTTCTAATAAAAATATTTTTCTTTGTCAGCGGCCTTCTTCTTCAGTTCTATCTTTTGCTTCTTTCCTCCTTCCACCTTCTGCTTTTTCACAGACTTCTTCTTCTTTCCAAAAGACTTTCTCTTGGAAGAAGTCTATTCCACAGCAAACATTGAGCCTTTAGAACCTTTCATAGAAAGCTCAGCGGTAACCAGCATGTTCATAAGTTCGGCCAAGAAATTTTGAAGTTTATGCATATGGTAGTTCATGATGAACTGCCCATATGCATTAGTCAAAGATTGTAAAATTATGTCATTCTGTAGATCCAAGTCTAACTTCACTCCGAGCTTCTCAAGCTCTTCCAAATCCTTGATCATCATCAGACAATGATCTTGAACTGACTATCCATCACACATCTTAGCCTTGAATAGTCATTTAGTGACTTGATACTTGGCTGCGCGACTCTGTTCACCAAACATCTCTTCTAGGTGAGCCAATATTTGGCGAGCAGTCCTGATATCTTCATGTTGGCATTGAAGTTCATCAGATATCGAGCCCAACATGTAATATCTGGTCTTGTTGTCTTCATCCATCCACTTATTCAGAAACGCTTTCTGTTCAGTGGATGGATGGACTGATAAGATAGGAGGATCCTGGTCCAATATATGAGTTAACTTCTCAAAATCCAAAATAATTTTGAAGTTTTGGAGCCAATCCTTGTAGTTAGGTTCGATCAGTCTATAGGTGTCCAGGATTCATGCTAGTGGATTGGATGCAGACATTTTTCTGTTGAGAGTCAAAATTTTTAATTATATTTTATAATTAAGATTTAATTAATTTATTTAAAAATTTTAATTTTAAACAAAATTAGCTCCCATTATTTTTTTGGATTCCTACACTTTCTCTATAGAAATGAAAAAATCTTCATGATTAATAATTTCTAGTGGATGGTGCGGTCCCACCAACTAACTCATCACCTCACCTAACAGTTATTGATGATGGGTTAGTCGATGAGTGAACAACTCTTGTTCAATGATTCTTCAATCATGGTGCATCCAAACTTGGTCTCTAATTCATGAATCTCACCGTGCCTAGAATATTGATCCACTCCTTAGTTAAGTCAGATCCACCATTTATACAGATTAGATTTTTTTAATTGAATCTCTCATCGTATCCCAAAAATTATTAAGTTCCAATCCATCCTGCCAGCTCTGTAGCCATCCAATGCCCTAATAGACATGGTTGCATCTCTCGATGTAACTGAACTACTGTAATCAGTCAGAAATAATCAACACGGAAAGGGCCCGCACATTCTACAATGGTGCAAGCCTTAGACTTAATCTTTCTTAGGAAGATTTGATTTAGGTCTCATTAAACTAGACCTTGTATATGTATAACCATTATGACTTAACCAGTGGCTATGGGTTAGCTTCGAATTATTGACCACCTCATATTAGAACTGAGTCAACAACATACTGGCCAGGTAAGTGAGATCGAAATGGAAGATGTCCATTAACCTCGACCAAGACATACATCGAGTCCCGAGTATCTCCCATTAAAAATCCAGTCGATCAATCTTGCCAAACTACCTTAGAACACCAAATTATTTGAGCCAGAACCAATCGGATTAGCCTACAATTCAGACTCTAAAACCACTTGAGCCTAAATTAGATCTTGCTTGATCCGATCATTACATGATCGATCTCTGACTAGATTATCATTAGGGCTTCAATTTAAGCACTGTTGATTCATCTAAACCAACAATTGGATTCGTTACCACTTAGATCTAATTGAGCAACCAAGCCCACGATCACAATATTATGTAAATATATCTTAGATCCTAAAATTTTTAAATTTAGACTTAACCAATTTATATCTTAAATTCTTAATAAAGTACAAAACATGTTATAAACCACACTAGACACATTCAAGATTCTAGGATTGCAGAAAGTAGTTCTTGATTTTTTTGATTAAGGACGAATGCACAGCAAACTCCCTACACACTCATATAGAATACTCCATCGAATGAGAAGGAGGGAGCATTTTAAACTTAACTTTGTTCTTATGACCAGACGGCCCAAGGGGAACGTCCTAACACAAAATATAAATCTAACAAAATTAGTTAGATTTACATCAAATATATCTCATATATAAAGTTGATCTAAAACTTAAACATGTTTTTGCATACATCTCCTGTATCCATATCATAACCATATCTTTTCAGATCTAAATGATCTTCACAACTAAAAAATAAATTTAAATTGCACCAATCACTCTAGATAATTATGTAGAACTATTCTACAACTAAGCCTATCATGCATGCATCATATCTCATATGATCTAAAAAATTAAATAATTTTTATTTTTTATTTTTTAGATCTTATTTATAAATATTTATAAATTATAAAAAAATTAAAAATAAATAGATCTAAATATTATAATTTAATCAATACTAAATAGATCATTGCAAGACTAATCGTGTAGAACTATTCTATTTATAACCTAAGTCATGCATATTGAAGAACTTAGATTTATATTATTTAATTTTAATTTTTCTAATTTCAGATCTAATCACATCTTATGTGACATCTAAAATCATCTAATATTTAGGATAAAAAAATAAATAAAATTAGATCTAACTAATTAGAGAATCTGGCTCTGATATCAGTTGAAGAAAAAATCCTGATTTTCTGGATTAGGTTCGTTCAGATCTGATAGGATCAAGAGAAAAATTTTAAAAAAAATTTTCAAGCATCCATATCAGAT
This sequence comes from Cocos nucifera, assembly GCA_006176705.1. NCBI lineage: Eukaryota > Viridiplantae > Streptophyta > Magnoliopsida > Arecales > Arecaceae > Cocos > Cocos nucifera. Next base: position 499,885 of record QRFJ01001622.1, read on the forward strand.
CTGTGATATTTTAGATCTAATTTTATGAATCTAATGAATAAAAATAAAAATAAATTAAACTCTAATTTAATTATACCTTATGTTGGTAACTGATTTATCCTTTGATGATCTGTTTGATTTGGCCTGAGATTTTGGATCTAGCCATGCAAGCACCTGGCCCGTGCCTTTCCTACCGATATCTACTCAGGCTGGATCTGGAGATCTCTTTCTAATCACCTCTCCAAAATTAGATCTAGATCTGATTTGGAAGATCTTCAAACTCCTTCTGAGATCACAGTCGTCTCTGCAATAAGTGCTGTGCTCTTTCCTTTCTCGTCAGCCTTTTCTTAGCCTGGATCGCACCAAAATGAAGCCCAACTTCCCTTGGGCATGGAGAGGAGAGAGAAGATTAGAAAGATGGCAAATGGATAAAGGGAGAGGGGTAGCCTGGGGCATGGGCTAAGAGAACTCTATCAAAGTGGGTGCAAATAGGATTTATTTATAGACCCTGTTGCGCATACGTGCACAGTCAATCCCGGTCAATCATATTGCTTTCATGCAATCAGATCTAAATCGATTGATGAATGATATCACCTGATCCAATCAGATGAAGAAGCCCAATAAATCCTCCTTAGATGGCGCCTAAGCTGGTCAAAGTCTATAGTTAAGGGTCACATAAGTAGAATCCAAGAAGCAACTGGCAGTCCATCTGTAGGAACTCCAGGCTCCCTATTCAATGGGTGCACACCTCCCTAGGCATGCCCTCCTTCTTTCCAAAATGTTTAAGTAAGGGGACAAGCCCCTACTATTCTCTAATAAAGTGCTAATGACATAAATGGGCAGATGTCCAACGGGTCAAAGGTCGAATGTTTGACCCAAGTCAAAGGACAAGAAAATTAGCAGGTGAAAGAAAAATGACAGATGTTGTTCAAATTTACACATAAAAATTAAGACAAACCCTTTTTTAAACGCTGGATAAGTTCTCAGTCAGAACCGAAGTAAAGGTACTTGAGTTGAAGCACAAACTCATTTGGCTCTAGTCGAGAATAACTTTTTAAATGATAAATAACAAGAAGAATGTTAGATTCAAATCGTTGTGCTAGCAAATTTCCTTGAAACCTAATTGAATCTAAATTTCAAATCAATGAACACTGGGTTAGTCAGATTGATGATATCTAGATCCAAATTCCTTATTTGTGTGATCCAGTTAGGCTTCAAGTTTAT
>QRFJ01001623.1:0-98514 GCA_006176705.1 Cocos nucifera
CCCAGAGCAGAGATTTTTAATTAATAAAAATTTTATTTTTGTATTTTAATTCTTTACTTTTATATTTTATTGTAATTTAATTTCTATACTTTAATTATTATTTTTTATTTTATTGCAAGTAGATGCTAAGATCTAACTAATAGATCTTAGTACCAAATTTAAATTTCTGCATCTTTTAATTTTTACTTTTAATTTTCCGACATCACTCCTAATTCCAAAAACTCAAATTCTTTTCTTCTTTTCTTTTCAAAAATCAAAGATTTCAAATCTAAAAACACTACCTTCCCTATGGATTCGACCCGACTCACTGCTATCTACGTATTTTTTTAATTATTTTAAGAAGTCGGATTACTGATAAACACGGTGTCTTAACAACAACATTGCGTTCCTATCATCGCTCATCACAGCCAGCATAATGCAGCACACCGTGGTTCGACACTGAGCCACTTCTGATAAGTGTCTTTGACTGTTCCATGTGCAATAGCAGCTGGCTCCTCAGGTGCAGGATCCATCAGCACATATAGGATTCGTTCATGCTCCAGGACAATCTTCAACTTTCGGTATCAGCTACCAAAGTTGGATCCCACCAACTTATCATTATCTAATAATTATCAGAGCGATAGAGAAGTGGCCATGTCTGCACAAAAAAAAACCAAAATCTAATTAGTAATTGATTCATTAAACCTAATGCTTTGGACTTTAATCAAAAGGTTTCTCCCACTATTTGTTTCTCCTATTATTTTATTCGAATTGGTAGCCTCTACCTCCAGTTTGAGAAATTATCCAAATTCCTTAGTAGGTACTAGAATCCACATAGACTATACACAAGCCCAACTTTAGTTAGCCTACCCTTGTATATCTAAGGATATGTTCATAACTAATTATTTTTCAAAATAATTTTTAGTAATTAAATTTTGCCCCAGGCCCTGATCAGTTGGCTTTGGTCTTCTTAGAAAAGGTCCAGTTAGGTCCAACCATTAACATGATCATACTTGGCCCATCCAATCAATTAATGATCAGGCCCAACTTTAGTTGGCCCATCTGACCACCATTTAGAAAGATGTATCCAAGAGATCATATAATGAATGATAATTCCATCAACCGATAAGCACCAGGCCTTTGGGCCTCCAATGATTATCCAATTCATGGACCCATTATCATCCACTTTAATGGAAGGCTATGATCCAGTTATCATATAACTATTTTATTTTAAGGACCTAATAATTTTAGAAAATTTATTTATAGAAGTGAGTAGGTTAGATTAACCAGCTTGTCATGATCCTTCTACTAACTTCACCAAGTCAGCTTAAGAGGGACCATTAATAGGCTAGTCTAGGAGCACCTAAATTAGTCAAACTGATTTACCTAGCTGACATGGGTTAGCTCGAATAGTCAAGCGACCCGATCAAAACATAATCTCACCAAGAGACCAAATAAGTTCGATCAGTAGAAGGGTCTACTAGGCTTGCCTTAGACACCATCAGAAATGGTCAGGTAAGTGGGCTGCCAATTAAAAACTACTGGTTTGATTTACCTTAGACACCAACTGGTTTAATTAGTTTCAATTAGATCAACCTGATAGTTCATGCTAGACCGCGTAGCCAAAAATTGAGTCCATCTTGAGTCTTGTTAAAGACATTGACTTGACCAACTACAACTATTATAATTGATCTAGAGAATCCTTGACCTAATCTAAGACAACAATTATTAGATTTAGTCAATTCTTTAATTAAGTCTATTCTTTAATCTAACCCTCGGTCTAACCCAATTAATGGACCTAATCCCCACTAACCCATTTAATCCAATGTGCTATGATTTGTGTCTTAGGATCTTCAATTCATAATCTTAGATCCTAATCAATCAGCTTCTTAATTCTCAATTAAGTTTTGAGCTAAGGGTTGGGGTTCGACTTTTTGAAAATGATTTTCATATTTATAAAATATTTTTACAACATGCTTCTATCAATCAAGTAGCATGTTTGATTCATAATCAATATGCAAGTAAAATAAACATAAAACTACTTTAGATCTAATCTAAATAGGTTCATGTAATTAAAACAGTTTCAATAATAATCAATCATAAATCTTCCTAGATCAAATCTAACATATTTATGATGATTAAAATTAGATTAAAATATTTTTAATTAGATCATAAATTTTTTTAGATCTAATCTAAAATTTTATGATCAATATTTTAGATTAGCACGTACTAGGATAACCTATTCACTGTAAGGGATTAACCTTATAGCAGAACAACCTTATGACAGTCCGTGCAAACTAAAATATTTTTTTTTAAAATTTTAAATTTAATAATTAGATTATAAATTAGATCTAATCTAAGAAATAATCTAGACATGTACAAAAATCATATAATAAGACCCTAGGCTTTGATAATAATTGAAGAAACCAGATCTAGGGTTTCATAGGTAGATCTTGAAACTTTTTCAAGATCTTGCAGTGGAAGACTTAAATAAATCTAAAATTTATTTAAATAACCATGTAAACACCTAGATCTTAGATCTATTACATGATTAAGGTATGATATTAAATTAAAAATTAATATCAAATAAGAAAGAAAAAGGTTGATCAATTCAACCAAAATCTACACTATATCAAATGTAGGTATAAAGTTTATAGATCAGATCTATTATCTGAGCAAGTTTAGATGTTCTGACTAGTTGATCTAGGTTTGAGGATAAAGTCATGAGCTGTACATGCATCCGGCCTCTAAGAGTCATCCACACGAGCCTACGATCTCTGATCTGAAGTCCAATGTAGGAAATTAGCACTGCATGCTAGTACTGTGCTGATCCTTCTTCGACGGTCGATCTGATGCTCTCTTCTTCAAAATTTGGACTCTCCAAAATATGACAAGAAAGATGAGAGTTTTTTGATCTAAGACTCTCTCAAAAAAATTCAAAATAAATAAGGAGAGATTGAAATTAAAACAGCCCTAAAAGAAGACCCTCTTCTTCTTCTCTTTCTCTCACCTAGACACCTAGTTTGGTGCCTATAGAACCCCCATGCCCAAGGATCTTCTTCCTCAAATTTTTTCACACCCTAAACCTCTCCTAAATCTCTATATTTCATAAAAAAATTAGAATAAAATTTATTCAATAAATAAGGAAAAGGAAGAGTCTAAGTTAGGTCAAATTCCCAAACTAGGAATATCCAAACATGGGAATTTTTTGGGGTGCCCAACTCTTGGGTGCCTCCTCCATAATTTTTGGCAAGGACCAATAAGGGAGGGTGCATAAAAAATCAGATTATTTTTATGGAATAAGAGAAGAATTAATTAAAAGAGGGGATGGCACTCAAGGGAAAATATTTTGGTCAACAAGTATTCTATCTCATAGAATCCTAAGCAAAACCAATTCCTCCTTTGACTTGGTATTCCACCTAACCTCCAAATATGACTTGGAGGGAGAGAGAAGGCATGAAAATCAAGAAAAAAGGGACTTTCTATGAAAAATATCTAAAAAATAGGTATGGGGGGTGTTGGGACCAAGGTGGCGCAAGGAGATAGGGAGTCTTAATCACATAAGGACTTCTGTTTTGACTTGATCAAACAAGATCTTTTAATCAAATAAAATCAAGATTAAACAAACACAATTAAATAAGACCCTAATCTATTTAATAATTTAATTGAATTATATTTAATTTTAATTTATTTTCTTATTAAATTAAAAAATTAGGTTAATTCGAGTCCTAGTTAGACTAGGACTAGTTCTTCCTTGCACTTAGCTTATCCAATAAATCAATTGGACTTGATCCAAACAAGCCCAAACCAAATCTAATTAAATTATATTTAATTAAAATTAATCTCAGTCTATTAGCTTAATCAAATTAAGCTAATTAGCAATCCAATTGCTAATCGATCCTCCTGCAACACTTGTACTAGGTTAAACACCAATCGTATTGATTATTTAACCCTAAAATAATTCTTAATCATTGATCAACCATCCAATCGGATCGTAAGTTCTAATATGTTTGACATCGTAGGTTCTAACCTAAGCTAGTAGCATAGAAATGAATTTTTATACCAATCAAAGTGACCATCTAGCAATGATATCCGATAGTCGGATGGGTCAAAGGTGTAGAACACCATCCTTAGAACCTATGCGGATATAGTTTTCATATAATTCATCCCTTTGACCACAATGCTCGTAGGACACATCAGAATTCAACTATCAACTCTGATCTAGTTATCCATATTGTATTTCAAAATACCAAATCCATCTGATGGATTATCCTGGTTAAGATTTTGCTATATTGAAATATTGTAATACATTCTTCTCCAACTCTTGGAGTGGTCAATTCCATCTTGATCACACTCCAACTTTGTATGTACTTGACTATGTCCAGAAGTCTTTTATTGTTGAAATAGAAATTCAGTTAGTTCGTTATCAAAGCATAGTGAGTTGCTTGCAAGTCAATAAGGTAATCTCAGGTCTAAGCGATACTTATACCTATATCCCATCAGAGATATTCTCGATAGTAGAATGCTCTGAAGTTGGTCACGTTCAATGACGATGTACTCATACATTTCACCTGTATGCCATATCAGTGTCTCTACACATCTTGATTAAGAGGACAACCAACCTATATGGCATATAACGATCTATGCTCGATAGATGCTGTCATCCTAGCTAATAGTCTATCATTTAGTCGTGAACAAATTTAAGAACTAATCGATAAATCCTCTTTTTATCGAAACTAAATAGTCCTAAGGACTTCATCACAACAATGGAGTTCATTAGAAGATGTAAACTTATGATGAAAAAAGATGCCAAAATATTTTTTATTATTTAATAAATTAATTACAATATCTCAACCATCAATAGGCTGATGATTGGCTTTGGGACATAATTTTCAACATTGTATTCTCTCCATTGAAGGCTGAGAGGAAGCTTGAATGAATGAGAATGATCAAACTTTAAAGCTCTCTGAATTTGATGCGCAAGGTCCTCTCTTTCCTCTCTTTTTTTTAGATATTCAATGAATCTTGCTATTTTAATGATTTGTACTTTTAATCCACTTGATCTTTATTTCCAAATATTTTTTTAGCCTTTTATATTCTTTATGATAGCTTGAGGATCAGTTCTAGTCATTGGAAGCCTTGAAATAGTTGTTGGAGTAGAGAAATGATCGTTTAAAAAAGCTACAAAAAACTAGCCATTACGATCACTAGGTCAACTTAGTTTTTGACTGGGTCGGCTCAGTCCTAACTAGGTCGGCTCAGTTTATAGCTGGGTTGGCTCAGTCCCCTGGGTCTTCAAAAATTAGCTTTCTTCACTTTTTATCTTTTGCTACCACTAAGACTAGGTCAGGTCAATCTCAGACTGGGTCGGCCCAGTTTGTATGCCAAGCATGTCGAGCAGCCCATTTCGAAAGAGGATGACCTAGGGGTCATCCCTTGGGTTGATCCTTTTGCTACAACTTGATTTTATTCTAATTTATGCATCCAAAAATTATGAGACTACCTCCAAAAGATTAGAAATCTTCTAAGCTTGTTCTTTAGACTTCTGAAATAGATTTCTTTCAGCTTTATAAAATTATGATTTTGCCCTTTGTCACTTTTTCTTGATCTCCAACTTAATAAAATTATAATTTTAACTTCAAAATCTAAAAAGACCTACATCCATTCTTGAAACACATGGTTAAATACTTAAACACTAAAAGTTTGACAATCATCAAAACCAATCATAGAGTCAACTATCTTTTTCTTTTGATGATGGCAAAACTTTGAGCATATGCATAAAAATATAATTTAATATGTTTTAATAAGTTGGCTAATATATGTCATGAAGTGATAATATACATAAACATAAATGCATATTTCATGAAAGCTCCAATTAATATTTCACATAATTTATATACTTATATCATAATAATATTTTAATTCAAAATAATGAGTATTAAGATTTCAAGCATGATATTCATTGAGTTTCTTAAGTATTAATTCCTAAAGCATATACTTAATATACCACTTCCCCTTTTTGGCAACATCAAAAAACTCATGGAAAAAAATAGAAAAAAAATCATCAAAATTAATATCAAGACATTAAATTGAGAGATGTATCAAATTAATAAAGTTAAATCAAAGAAATCATATCCCTTTTGAATGAATATTTTTTCTTTTCAAAAATTAGCTTGAATTCAAATATTATAGACTCTCCCTCTTTTTAAATTAATTTGATCTTTTAATCAGATTTTTAAATATACACTTTTAAGCTTTAAGAGGAACAAAGCATTTCAAAAGATTTAACCATGAAATCAAGTATAATATATACTTAAATATTCAATCTTTTCTTTTCTTAAGAAATTTTAGTTAATTAAATTTAAAAAAGATATGTATCAAAAATATATCAAGTAAAGTAAAATAAATAGTATCAAGATAAATGATAGTCATATTTTTAAATTTATTACTTTGAGTAAAAATTACTTTGATACAAATAATTCATAAGAATTTTACAATGCACATAAAAAATTTAGTACCAAATTCTAATTTTCAATGAGTTCCAAAATTAAGTTTAGAAATTTATTTCTTAAAATAAGAATATATTTTTAATTTAATTTAACTCCAATCAATTATCAAGAATAATCATGTAAATCAAAATATAAAATTAGTATATTAATGATATCATTTTAAATAATTTTTAATATTAAAGAATAATTTATTTATCTGATAGCACTTTAAATCAAGTAAATTAAATTGAATAAACATATGAAAGCACAAATTAAAAAGATTATAAAGTATTTAATGAAAAGTTTAAAATGAATAAGGCTCAAAATAAGATAATTGATAGAGAATTTAGATCATAAATTCATTAATATTTTTAAGCAAATCAAAAAAGAAAATATCTCTCCCTCCATTTTCAAAAATGAATACCATAAAATTCATCACATGATATTTTTACATTTATTCTCTCCCTTTTTCTTTCAAGTTAAGCATCATTAATTGATACCACATTAATTTCTAACTAATACTAATTTAACTTTTAAGCTTAGATTCTCAAATTTGATTAATACCAATTTAATAACTAATTCATCTTAAATGAATTCCCTCCCTTAGTTTTGCAAATAAAGGCATAATCTTTTAAGATCAATTTTTTTTTTTGGTATTTTCTTTCTCTATTGCACATATTTAAAGTAAGCATATTGAGTTTCAAACAATCAACCATATGAACCCATAAGTCAAAAAATATATAAATTCTTAAATCAAATATGAACAAATTAAGCAATATAAGTGATTTCTTTTCAAGTTTAAAGAAAATATTTCTTTCTTTTCTCAAGAAATATTACATATTAAATTTAGAAAAGGTATCAAGCATTTGTAATTTGTATCAAACATTACCATATTAAAATATGGTTGTGCAAACTTAGATTTGAGATAAAGCATTCTTTTCTCCCTTTCTTTTTTTTAATTTATTTTTTATTTACTTCAAAAGATGTTTAAAATGATAACAATCTATTAAAAATCCTAAAGTATGCCATGAAAATTTATATTTGAGACAAAGCAACTATTCTTTTGTCAAAAGATAAATCAATAGAATACAAGACAATAATGATCATTATGATATCAATTATTGATGTTTTTGATCGAAAAAGATGAATCAATTAAATTGAGATCAAATTATTTTTATAAGTTAATTTGAATTAGTATCAATAAATTATGCAAAATAAATCATAAAGAGATATTCTATTTAAACTTAGATATGAATTCTTGATTTTATCTCAAATGATATCATATAAGTTATGCAAAATCAGATTTGAGATAAAATATTCTTTTCTTTTGTCAAAAGAAATATAATAAAGTTCAAGATAAGAATGATACCATTGATATCAAGTGTGAGAAATTTCTTTAAGTTGGGGGATGTTGGTGTAGAATCTGATTGACGTTAGATCGAGGTGGAGTTGAGGAAGAAGAGGTCGCCATCGGTGATCTGCAAAATAAAATTTCATCTGGAATCGATGGTGGTGACTCCGGTAGGATCCTCCGATGATCAAGTCAGCTCTTCTAGCTAATAGAAATGAAGTACTTAGGAAAGAATTTAGTAGAGTTCTAAAAAGGAGAAGAGAGCTTAGAGAAAATGTATCTGGAGGATCTCTTTTTATAGACAGAGCCTATAGTAGACTTATAGTGACAGCCGTAGCCGTCCGATAATGGGCCGCTTGGGGTCACGTGAAATTTATTATGGAGAGAGGCGCCATCTATAGCAGACTGATAATGACAGTCGTAATCGTCCAATAGTGGATCTTTTGGGGCCACGTGGAGTTTGTTATGAAGAGATGTGTCCATTATCGTGATGTGCTCATTCATCGAGATTTAATAGTTGAAGTTTGGAGGAAGCAGATATTGGTTGGTGAAGAGCTTTGACATACATCAATTTTAGAGGAGTTCGAACTCCTAAAGAGAATATGGCTAGAGGGGATCATTCGAAAGGAATGTTAGTTGAAATCTGAAAGTAATCCACTGGAAGAATCTAGATGAAGTTTGACCAATGGAGAAGTTCGAAAGGAGTCCAACTAATGGAGAAGTTCGAAAGGAGTCTGATTAATGAAGGAGTTCAACCACTAGAGAAGTTCGACCACTGAAGGAGTCCGAGAGGAGTTCGACCGCCAGAGGAGTTCGACCACTGGAGGAGTTTGGGAGGGCTTCGATCACTGAAGGAGTTCGACTACTGAAGGAGTCTGAAAGAAGTTTGGCTATAGAAGGAGTCCGAGAGGGATTCAACCATTAGAGGAGTTTGATTGCTGAAGAAATTCTGGAGGAGTTCGACCGCTGGTGGAGTTCGACTGTTGAAAGAGTTTGGAAGGGGTTCCACCTTTGGAGGAGTTTGACTACTGAAGGAGTCCAGGAGGAGTTCGACTGCTGGAGGAGTTGGCTATTGAAGAAGTTCGGAAGGGGTTCAACCGATGGAGGAGTTCGATTGCTGAAGGAGTTCGAAAGAAGTTCGACCGTTGGAGAAAGAATTTTTGATCGAAGCTCTTCCATGATTACCGGTTACATTAGGCGAAGCATCAGACTAGACTTCAACGGGAGCGAAATTTATCTCCAACACTAGTCCCCCCACTTCCGAATTTGAAATTCGAAGAAAGTACAAAAAAGATGACTATCGAAGTTCTTTTTTGAGCTCTGCACCCATTGAGGTTGAAGCTCGGGAAAGATCTTATCTTCTATTAAAGTTGATGTTTGGGGTAGATCTTATCTTCGGTTGAAGTTGAAGCTTGGAAGAGATCTTTTCTCCAATCGAGGTTGAAGGAGGTCCTATCTTCTATTGAAGTTAAAGCTCGGAAAAGATCTTATCTCTTGTTGAGGTTGAGAGAGATCTTATCTTCTTTTGATGTTGAAGCTCGGGAGAGATCTTATCTTCAGTCAAGGTTGAAGGAGATCTTATATCCTATTGAAGTTGAAGCTCGGAGGAGATCTTATCTCTAGCTGAGGTTGAAGGAGATCTTACCTTCTATTGATGTTGAAGCTCAGGAGAGATCTTATCTCCTATTGAGGTTGAGAGAGATCTTATCTTCTTTTGAAGTTGAAGCTCCAGGAAGATCTTATCTCTAGCCGAGGTTGATGGAAATCTTATCTTCTATTGAAGTTGAAGCTTCGAAAAGATCTTATCTTCAGTCGAGATTAAAGAAGATCTTATCTCCTATTTAAGCTGAAGCTTGGGGGAGATCTTATCTCCAGCCGAGGTTGAAGGAGATCTTATTTTCTACTGAGGTTGAAACTCGGAGAAGATCTTATCTCCAACTGAGGTTGAAGGAGATCTTATCTTCTGTTCAAGTTGAAGCTCGGAGGAGATCTTATCTCCTGCCAAGATTGAAGGAGATCTTATCTTCTATTGAAGTTAAATCTCAGAGGAGATCTTATCTCTTGTTAAGGTTGAGAGAGATCTTATCTTTTTTTGAAGTTGAGACTCGGAGGAGATCTTATCTCCAGTTGAGGTTAAGAGAGATCTTATCTCCTGTTGAAGTTGAAGCTTGAGGGAGATCTTATCTCCAGTTAAGGTTGAAGGAGATCTTATCTCCTATTGAAGTTGAAGCTTGGAGAAGATCTTATCTCCAACCGAGGTTGAAGAAGATCTTATCTTCTATTGAGGTTGAAGTTCGGGAAGAGATCTTATCTCCAGCCGAGGTTGAAGGAGATCTTATCTCCTACTGAGGTTGAAGCTCGGAGGAGATCTTATCTCCAACCAAGGTTGAAGGAGATCTTATCTTATATTGAAGTTGAAGCTCAGGGGAGATCTTATCTCTTATTGAGGTTGAGAGAGATCTTATCTCCTGTTGAAGTTGAAGCTCAGGAAAGATCTTATCTCCAGTTGAGGTTGAAGGAGATCTTATCTCCTGCTAAGTTTGAAGCTCTGGGAGATTTTATCTCCAGTCGAGGTTGAAAGAGATCTTATCTCCTATTGAGGTTGAAGCTCATGGGAGATCTTATCTCTAGCCGAGTTGAAAGAGATCTTATCTGCTTTTAAGGTTGAAGCTCATGGGAGATCTTATCTCCGGCCAAGGTTGAAGGAGATCTTATCTCCTATTGAGGTTGAAGCTTGGGAGAGATCTTATCTCCAGCCAAGGTTGAAGAAGATCTTAACTCCTGCTAAGGTTGAAGCTCGGAAGAGATCTTATCTCCAGCCAAGATTGAAGGAGATCTTATCTCCTGTTAAGGTTGAAGCATGGGGGAGATCTTATCTCCAGTAGAGGTTGAAGCTCAGGGGAGATCTTATCTCCAGTCGAGAGTGAAGGAGATCCTATCTTCTGTTGAAGTTGAAGCTCGAAAGAGAATTCTAATCCTGAGCTCAAAATTTGAAAGAAGGGAGTAAAAAATGCGACGGTCAAAGTTCGATCCTAGATTTTCGTGCTTATCAGGACTAGACATTTTGGTGTTATACCAATCGTTTATTGCAGTTGGCTCACCAGATGCTCGCTCACATCAAGAAGGTCCATTGTTAGGAGATGGAGGCACAGAAGGCTCTGGAGGACCTTTGGGCCGAGGTCTGCCATCTTGAAGAGAGGGTCGACGAGGTCGAGCATCTTGTCGAGAAGAAGGCGGCGAACATCAAAAATCTTCAAGATGCGCTCTGTGAGGAGAAGTTTGCCTCGATTGGGCTAAAGATCTTACTGGTCCTAAAGGAGGAGAGAAGGAAGAAAGCCAAAAATAGGATCGTCGAACTGGAGACCCAAATGATGAAGTTTATCTCGAAGGTAATGACCCGGGCCATGAAAGAGTTCATGACCTCTCTCGAGATGTGAAACCTGAAGGTCGAGTTAAGATAAAAAGCATGCAAAGGCAGGGTATCCCGATGGTTTCCCGAGGTCGACCTCGGCTTTTGGAAGTAGGAGGAAGATGACATGGAGGCAGGACCATCTAATATGGTAGTCGACCTTTTCTTTTCGCATTTGACGTAGTCAGGTTGTCGTATGAAATCATGTGTAGGGATTCTCCACCGAGCTTTTTCCTTCTCCATGTCTTTGGTCTATGAGGTTCCGACTTTTGCTCCTGTTAGGATGAGGTTCTTCTCTCATTACTAACAAGCTGTAGGGGCACATTAGGGCCATTGTCAGAGCCTCTCCTCTTACCTCATCTAAAATGAATGAGGTCTTCGACTTTGCTCATGTTAGGATGAGATTCTCCTCCTATTCCTAATATGGCACTAGGGACATAGATGGGCCATTGAATGGAACTCTTCCCTCCTCCTATCTTAAATAATCGGAGGTCTTCGACTTGCTCATGTTAGGATGAGGGTCTCCTCCTGTTCCTAACATTGCACTAAGGGCACAGATCGGCCGTTGAATAGACCTCTCCCATCCTCCTATCTTAAATAATTAAAGGTTCTCGACTTGCTCATGTTAAAATGAGGTTCTCCTCCTATTCCTAACATGGCACTAGGGGCACAGATGGGCCATTGAATGGGCCTCTCCCCTCTTTCTATCTTAAATAATCGGAGGGCTTCGACTTGCTCATGTTAGGATGAGGTTCTCCTCCTATTCCTAACATGATACTAGGGGCACAGATGGGCCATTGAATGGGCCTCTCCCCTTCTCCTATCTTAAATAATCGGAGGTCTTCGACTTGCTGATGATAGGATGAGATTCTCCTCCTGTTCCTAACATGGCACTATGGACACAGATGGGCTGTTGAATGGGCCTCTTCCCTCCTCCTGTCTTAAATAATCGGAGGTCTTCAACTTGCTCATGTTAAAATGAGGTTCTCCTTCTATTTCTAACATGGCAATAGAGGCACAGATGGACCATTGAATGGGTCTCTTCCCTCCTCCTGTCTTAAATAATCGGAGGTCTTTGACTTGCTCATGCTCGGATGAGGTTCTCCTCCTATTCTTAACATGGCAATAGGGGCACAAATGGACCATTGAATGGGCCTCTCCCCTCCTTCTATCTTAAATAGTTAGAGGTCTTTGACTTGCTCAAGTTAGGATGAGGTTCTCCTTTTGGTGCAGAATCTGGTTGACACCAGATCGAGCTGGAGTTGAGAAAGAAGAGGTCGCTGTAGGTGACCTGCAAAATAAAGTTTCGTCTGGTGTCAGTGGTGGTGGCTCCGGTAGGACCCTCCGATGATTAAGTCAGCTCTTCATGCCAACAGAACTGAAGTGCTCAGGAAAAAAATTAGCAGAGTTCTTAAAAGGAGAAGAGAGCTTAGAGAAAATATATCTAGAGGATCTCTTTTATAAACGAAGCTTGTAGCAGACTGATAGTGACAGCCGTAACTATCCGATAGCGGGCCGCTCGGAGCCGCTCGAGGCCGCATGGAGTTTGTTATAGAGAGAGGTGTCGTCTATAGTAGACTGATAGTGACAGTCATAACCATCCGATAGCTGGCCATCCAAGGCCGCTCGAAGCCACGTGGTATTTGTTATGGAGAGAGGTATCGCCTATAGCAGACTGATAGTGACAGCCGTAACCATCCGATAGCGGGCCATCCAGGACCGCTCGGGGTTGCATGGAGTTTGTTGCAGAGAGAGGTTTTCGTTGTCGTGATGTGCCCATTCATTGAGATTTAATAATCAATGTTCGAAGGAAGTAGGCATTGGTTGGTGAAGAGCTTTGACATATATCAATTTCAGAGGAGTTCAAACTCCTAAAGAAAATATGACTAGAGGGGATCATCTGGGAGGAATGCTAGTTGAAATCTGAAAGTAATCTGCTAGAAAAATTTGGATGGAGTTCGAATAATGGAGAAGTCCAACTGAAGGAGAAGTCCAGAGGAAATTTGACTGCTAGAGAAGTTTGAAAGGAGTTCGACTGCTGGAGGAGTCTGATTGAAGGAGAAGGCCAGAAGGAGTTTGGCTGCTGGAGGAGTCCGAAAGGAGATCGATTGTTGGAGAGGTACGGCAGAAGGAGAAGTTCGAAAGGGTTTCAACAGATGGAGAAGTCTAGATGGTGTCCGACTGATGGAGATGTTTGGTCGAAGGAGAAGTCAGGAAGGGGCCCAACTGATGGAGAAGTTTGGTCAAAGGAGAAGTCAGGAAGAGGCCCGACTGAAAGGATTATGCCCTCAAGCTAATTTATTTTTGGGATATTCTTTGTCTTCCAGACTCATGTAATGAGATTTTTAATAAATAAAGGCAATTATTTCATCATATGCAGTGTCTTATTATTTTGATGAACCCTATAAATTAGGGCTATGATTTTAGGATTATGATGAGATCATACTAGTGACACCTAAAATCTTAAAACCCTAATTTAAATAATCTGATTCAATGAGACATTGAGTTAGGGATCAATGTTTTTCGGTAGGACTAGCACATTCTTTGTATGCTCAATTAAGAGGTTGATTGATCTCACAATAACCTGTGTATGACACTAATACAAGAATGTGGGTGCTCATTAGAGAATGAGTTCACTGAATTGATCCAAATTAAGAATATCTAATAGAGTCTTATCTACATGTTAATAGATGGTTCTCATAGTGAAATTTGTGCATGTAATCCTTTGACCTGAAACTATCATAGAATCTTATATATATAAATCCATATTTAGGTTCAAACTCATTCATGACTCAATTATGTACGGGATATTTTGGATATGGTAGATTATATATATGAAGGTTGTGAGTAGGTTAACATGGAATCAATCTTTCCTGGTAAGAGGAAATAGCATCCTACCTGCTTTAAACAAATAATGATTCAAGAAGACTTTGATTAAAGCATGATTAGAAATGATTTTTAATGTTTCATTAAATGAATCATTATCATAAGATTGAAAGGGAAATGAATATAATATTGGGGTTGACATATTTTTATACCCAGAGTCATATTCAGGATGCAGGAAGATCGAAAGATCTAGTTGCATGGTGAATTTCACTAAAGGGTATGTTTGGTATTTCCATCAAAATTTCACATCTTCTGGGTAGTCATGATACGTTGCCAGACGTCAATCATGTCTTGTGAGTTCGATCAAGTTAAAATTTTAATTTGATCATTAAATTAGAAAGTGTTCTAATTTAAGTCAAATTGGGTTGGCTAGTTTTGACCTAAATCGGTTTGGTTGAGTTCTAACCAGATTAGGTCAAATCACACCCAAACTCACTGCTGGTTAGATGTGGAACCCAATGGGTCACTCACAAAGAGAATTGATTAAGGATCTAATTAGATTGGGCTATGTTTGCAAGATGAGTATGCTAGCACATATAGCAAACCCTAGCACCAGGATTCGAATTGGATTCGAATCAGCTTCCGATTTGGGCTAATTTAGATCTGATTTGAGCCAAATAGGATTTGGTCTTGAGTTGGATTAATATAGATTGATTGGGCTTTATATTGGGTGCCTCATATCTACATCCCACATGCCAGAGACTCTCTCTCTTGTGCATGGAAAGTATTTCATGCGCAAAGGACACTTTGGCGCATGGAATATGATAATGCCTACCTTCTTTGACTTTTCCCATATATTATGTCGCATAATTTATTTTTTAATTGGCATGGACATCAGATATGGGGTGCAAAAGAGTCCTTCTGTAGATAAAAGACTTCTTTTCCTTTTAAATTTTCTCGCCCATGTTGTTTTGTCACCCAAGATACCTTGCTGCTCAAGACCCAATGCCGCCTACTCCTCCTTGACGTCTCTTGGACCAAGTCAAAAGCTCTTGGGACTTTGACTATTCAAAGTTTTTCTTCCATGCCTTCTTGCTAAATGGGCATCCCTTTTTAGTGCCATTGGATGGCTTTGTTTCATGATCTAATGGATAAAAAGCGTGGCGCCAAGGATGAAGCATCACGACTCTTCATAAAAAATACGTAGAATTAGTTCGAAGAGTCTTTTTGCTTTAAGGCACCTCTTAGACTAAGTCTATATCTCATTTTTTCTGATAAGGCATGAGATTGGCTAATGGGGTGTGAGAAATGGATAAGCAAAGGGCGTGAGATTTTTGTTGGCATCCTTACATACATTATAAATAAGGGTGTGCATCAAGAGTCCGAGGATGTGAACATTATATTTTTTTTCTTACAAAAGTTTTTTTTTGTTCAATTTTCTTTCTTCATTTCTCTTGTCTAGACCTTGTCTTTATAAGGACAAGAAGTCATCTTAAGACTAAGAGATTAGGAAGAAAAATTAAGAAGACAAAAGAAATGAAAGATAGATAAGGAAAGACAAGGAAGGTGACATAAAGGCTCAAGAAGGTCTTGCCCATTTAATTGAAGTTCTTATTATAAGAATTTTAATTATATAAATTAGAGGTGCTGGTATCTTGATCAAGTCTCTGTGTGGATCAACGTTGGAGGGTGAACATGTGGGCACCTGGTAACCCCTAACAGACTACTACCGACAATCAGGGTTAATTTAGGATTTAGCGATAAGAGGTATGTTCTAATACTTTCTTTTATATTACAAATGCATGTTATATGATTTAATTGCTAATAAGTTGGTCCTAGGGTTTTGGGTTTGGTTTATTTTGATTTCATATTTTGCTTTGAAATCCATGCTTCCTTCATGTACACCAAACCAATCAGTGGTATCAGAGCAAGCCTTATTAGGTTAAATCATATAATGCTTTGCTTATAGTATAATGGCATAAATGAAAAATATGATATAATATTTTAGCATGTTTTTATTTATATGATGAGATCATATTCTTTTACTTATCATAATGAGATTATGTTGTATATATTATTCTATAAAGGTTGCCCTGATATAGTGGAAAGTATTCACTATATAATGGTGGTTGTCCTAGAATAATTATACATGTTAATAGATATATATATTTTATTGATGCTATTAGATATTTAGTTTGATTTAAATTAGTATGTATATCGAGACAATTTAAATCCCTCTATAAAAATATATCTAGTTGTAGTGTAATTAATCTATAGTTGAATCAATTAGGATGTCTAATTGATCAATCGGTGTTCAGAAAAAAAAGGTTCATGATTGGTAAAGAGAACATGATTTTTAATTGGTTCCGTTGTCTGACCTGACCAATTTATTGGTGTCAAAAGAAAGCAATGGGGGGACTCCCACTTCTCTCCCATTTACCAGGCCGATTCAATTAATTTAATTCTAGATTGAAATGCTTAGAATATATTCACTACATTAAGGCCTTCCTTCACACTAGTTTCTTATTATGTCCTGAACCATATTAGTCCTATTGTGTAAACACAAGATCTATTATGGAGAATGATGTAATATTAATCTAGTACATTGAGATGCTTACAGCATTCTAAATTTTCTACTTTATTGTGTAACCACATAAGTAGTTATATTTCATTATGATTGTATAGAAATGAAAGGTTCTACTTAAACTAAAACATTAAAGTTTGTTGTGTTAACACAAGGCTATTAATATTTTAGAGGCAAAAGTTAAATGAAAGTTGCGTTAAATGCAATTGGAAAGAGTTTCCTACTTATGAACTTATAACAGGTTTGTTGTGCAACCACAAGACTTTTTATAAGGAATTAGGATCTTGTTCTCACTAAGAAAATCTATAAGAGGGTTATATTTTTTAGTGGGAGACATAATTAAATTAAAGTTCTAATTTAATTATGTTTGTCATCATGAGTTGTTTGCTTATATATATTGTTCTTTATTATGTAGATAAATGGCTTCGTCACTTTCATTGCGTTCAATTTTG
Source organism: Cocos nucifera (assembly GCA_006176705.1). NCBI lineage: Eukaryota > Viridiplantae > Streptophyta > Magnoliopsida > Arecales > Arecaceae > Cocos > Cocos nucifera. The sequence continues at coordinate 17,090 of QRFJ01001623.1, forward strand.
GATTCAAAAGTTTTGACTGGTCAAAATTATGTTGATTGATTGACAAACCTTAAAATAGTACTCAGTCAAGAAAAACTCTCCTATATTCTTGATGCCCCTGATCCTAAGCCATTAGGAAATGATGCCACAGATGAAGATAAGATCACATACTAGATGTGGCAAAATGATTTCCTTACTGTCAAATGCATTATACTTGCCTCTATGAATAATGAATTGTAGAGGCAGCATGATGGCATGGACACTCAATCCATATTGCTCAATCTAAAAGAGCTTTATGGAGAGCATAGTAGGATTGCTAGATATGAGATATCAAAGCAGTTATTTCATGCAAGAATGATAGAAGGAACATCCATGCAAAATCATGTTTTGATGGTAATTGACCTAATCACTCGATTAAGTCAATTAGGTTTTGTTATGGATGGGGAGTTAAGTTAGGATTTGATTCTATAATCACTCCCAAAATCATTTTCTCAGTTTGTCGTGAATTATCACATGAACAAACTGAATTCTTCATTGCCTGAGCAGTTAAATATGCTCAAGACAGCAGAAAGTCATATCAAGACTGATAAGGCTCCTCTTCTTGTGGATGGGATCGCTAAAAAAAAGGCAGGCAGAAAGGGTTCAAAAAGAAGGTTGAATCCTAAAAGTTTTATAAATAAGAAGAAAAAGGGGAAGAAGGTCTCCAGACAGATGATCTATTTTCACTGTGGCAAAGCAGGTCATTGGAAGAGAAATTGCAAGGCTTACCTTGCAACCATGAAGTCTGGTGCAAATAATGCACCAAAAGGTATGTATGAGATACATACTATATTAGCATTAAATTCTTTTTATTTCAAATTCTTGGGTATTATATACCGACTATGGTTTTCATATCTGCAAATCTTTGTAGGGGCTACAGAAAATTAAGAGTTTGAAGAAAGGTGACTTCAAACTCTATGGCGCTGGAGGAGATTCTATCCAGGCAGAAGCTGTAGGAACAAAAATATTGAAGTTACCTTATGAAAAGATCTTAGAGCTTATAAATTATTCTTATATGCCTAAGATTATTAGAAATATTATATCTATACCCTTGTTATTAAAATAAGGTTATAGTCTTAATGTAACGAGCGAAGGTTGCTCGATCAAATATTCTAATGAAAATATTTGTTTTGGCATTTTTAGCAATGGTTTGTTAACTCTATGTTTGGATGACAATATATTTCATATTGATGAAAATAGAAAATGTAAGAGAGATGATATAAATAATACTTTACTTTGGCATTGTCAATTAGGTCATATTAGTGAGGCTAGGATTAATAAGTTATACAAAGAAAAGTTCTTCGATTCTTTTGATTATGAATCATTAGGAACTTGTGAATCATGCCTCATGGGTAAAATGACCAAGATTCCATTTAGTGGACATGGAGAAAGGACAAAAGAGTTATTTGGACTTGTACATACAGATGTATGTGGTCCTATGACAACTCAAGCCAGAGGAGGTACTCTTATTTTATAACATTCATTGATGATTTATCTAGGTTTGGATATGTGTATCTTATGAAACACAAATTAGAAGCTTTTGATAAATTTAAAGAGTATCAAAGTATGGTCGAAAAATAAATTGGACAATGTATAAAAATCCTTCGATCTGATCGAGGAGGAGAATACTTATCTAGTGAGTTTTTAGACTATCTTAAATTTAAAAGGATTCTCTCTGAAAGGACAACTCCTTATACACCATAATTAAATGGTGTAGTTGAAAAAAAAAAATCATACCTTATTAGATATGGTACGGTCCATAATGTGCTTCACTGAATTATCTATTTTCTTCTGGGGTCATGCTCTGGAGACTACAATTTACATCTTGAATAGAGTACCTTTTAAATCTGTATCTAGTACTCCATATGACATACGGAGAAATAAGAAATCAAATCTTAAGTATCTTAAGATATTGGGTTGTCCAGCATATGTCAAAAGAAATTTTGGAGATAAACTTGATACTAGATCAGACAGATATCTATTTATAGGATATCCTAGAAATAGTATAGGATATTTATTCTACCATCCTATTGAACAAAAGGTGTTTGTAAGTAGGCATGCCATTTTCATGAAAAAAAAATTATCCTAGAAAAGGGTAGTGGCAGAAATATTGAACTTAGTGAAGTTCAAAAAAATCAAATAAATATTTCTCAACCATATAATCATATAAAAAAACCAGAACACGTAACTCCTATCCATAGGTCTAAAAGAGTAAGAAATCCATCGGTTAGGTATGAGTTCATTATTGAGAATAATGAAGTCCAAGTCATTGAGAATGACGAACCTCTGACCTATATGGAAGCAGTCAAAAGTAAGGACTCTTACAAATGGCTGGCAGCCATGCAATCCAAAATAGAATCCATGCATACCAACAAAGTATGGACTTTGGTGAATGCACCAAAGGATATAAATCCTATTGGATGCAAATGGATTTTTAAGAAAAAGATTGGAGCTGATGGTCAAATTGAAACCTATATGGCCAGACTGGTGGCTAAGGGTTTTAGGCAAAAACAAGGGATTGATTATGATGAAACATTTTCACCTGTGGCCATGCTCAAATCTATCTGGATTATGCTTGCTGTAGCAGCATACCACGACTATGAAATATGGCAAATGGATGTAAAGACTACCTTCCTTAATGGTTTTCTTGAGGAGAAAGTCTATATGTCACAGCCAGAAGGATTTGAGTCAAATGAGAGACCAAATCAGGTATGCAAAGCTTAAGAGATCCATTTATGGATTAAAGCAAGCATCAAGGAGTTGGAACATCCATTTTGATGAAACAAGTAAAAGAGTTTGGTTTTATCAAGAATGTTGGATGAACCATGTGTGTACAAGAAAACTAGTGGAAGAACCAATAGTCTTCTTGGTTCTGTATGTAGATGACATACTCCTCATTGGGAATGATATCCCAATGTTACAATCAGTCAAATTATGGCTATCAAATAAGTTTTCCATGAAAGATTTGGGAGAAGCATCCTATATACTAGGAATAAAGATCTATAGAGATAGATCTAAGAGGATGCTAGGCTTGTCCCAATCAAGGTACATTGACTTAATACTGAAAAGATTCAGTATGGATGGGAGTAAAAGAGGTTATTTACCCATGAGTCAAGGCATACATCTCTCTAAAAAGATGTCTCCAAAGACACCTGAAGAGAGAAATAGAATGTGTTTTGTTCCTTATACTTCGGCTGTTGGATCAATAATGTATGCCATGTTATGTATAAGGCCTGATGTTGCTTATGCTTTAGGCATTGCAAGTAGATTTCAAGCTGATCTAGGAGAGGATCATTGAAAAGCTATGAAAAATATTCTTAAGTACTTAAGAAGGACTAAAGATATGTTTCTTATATATGGTGGTTCTAATCTTAAACTAGAAGCATATTCTGATTCTAGTTTTCAGTCAGACCCAGATGATAGCAAATCTATTTCAGGGTATGTCTTTACTCTGAACGGCAGAGTAGTGAGTTGGAAGAGTACTAAGCAACCAACTATAGCTGACTCAACCACTGAAGCAGAATACATAGCTGTAAGTGAAGCCACTAAGGAAGCTGTCTGGATGAAAAAGTTCATCACTTAATTGAAAATTATTCCTAAAATTGAGAAACCAGTACCACTTTACTGTGATATTACTAAAGCTGTAGCTCAAGCAAATGAACCAAGGTCTCATCATAAATCCAAACACATTCTGAGATGCTTCCATCTTGTTCAAGAAATTATTGAAAGATAAGATGTAGTCATAGAACGAGTAGATACAAAGAACAACATAGCAGATCCATTCACTAAGACTTTACCACTGCAACTATTTGATCGCCACCTTTACCACTGCAACTATTTGATCGCCACCTTGATTATATGGGATTAAAATATAAGAGCGATTGGCTTTAGTGCAAGTGGGAGATTGAAAGGATTATGCCCTCAAGCCAATTTATTTTTGGGATGTTCTTTGTCTTCCAGACTAATATAATGATATTTTTAATAAATAAAGTCAATTATTTCATCATATGTAGTGTCTTATTATTATGATGAACCCTATAAATTAGGGCTATGATTTTAGGATTATGATGAGATCATACTAGTGAGATCTAAAATATTAAAACCCTAATTTAAATATTCCTAGTCGATGATGGGACATTGAGTTAGGGATCAATGTTTTTTGGTAAGACTAGCACATTCTTTGTATGCTCGATTAAGAGGGATGATTGATCTCACAATAACCTTGTGTATGACACTAATACAAGAATGTGGGTGCTCATTAGAGAATGAGTTCACTGAATTGATCTGAATTGAGAATATCTAATGGAGTCTTATCTACATGTCAATAGATGGTTCTCATAGTAGAATTTGTGCATGTAATCCTTTGACCTGAAACTATCATAGAATCTTATATATATAAATCCATATTTTGGTTTAAACTCATTCATGACTCAGTTATGTACGGAATGTTCTGGATATGGTAGATTATATATATGAAGGTTGTGAGTAGGTTAACATGGAATCGATCTTTCTTGATAAGAGGAAATAGCATCCTACCTACTTCGAACAAATAATGATTCAGGAAGACTTTGATCAAAGCATGATGAAAATTAGAAATGGTTTCTAATATTTCATTAAATAAATCATTATCATAAGATTGAAAGAGAAATGAATATGATATTGGGGTTGACATATTTTCATACCCAGAGTCATATTCAGGATGCAGGGAGATCGAAGGATCTAGTTGCATGGTAAATTTCACTGAAGGATATGTTTGGTATTTTTATCAAAATTTCACATCTTTTGGGTAGTCATGAAATGTTGCTAGAGGTCAATCATGTCTTGTGAGTTCGATCAAGTTAAAATTTTAATTTGATCATTAAATTAGAAAGTGTTCTAATTTAAGTCAAATTGGGTTGGCTAGTTTTGACCTAAATCGGTTTGGTTGAGTTCTAACCAGATTAGGTCAAATCACACCCAGACTCACTGCTGGTTAGATGTGGAACCCAATGGGTCACACACAAAGAGAATTGATTAAGGGTGTAATTAGATTAGACCATATTTGTAAGATGAATATGCTAGCACATATAGCAAACCCTATCACCAGGATTCGAATTGGATTCGAATCAGCTTCCGATTAAGGCTAATTTAGATCCGATTTGAGCCAAATAGGATTTGGTCTTGAGTTGGATTAATCTAGATTGATTGGGCTTTAGATTGGGCACCTCATATCTACATCCCATGTGTCAGAGAGTCTCTTTCTTGCACGTGGGAAGTATTTCATGCGCAAAGGACACTTTGGCATATGGAATATTATAATGCCTACCTTCTTTGACTTTTTCCATATATTATGTCACGTAATTCTTTTTTAATTAGCATGGATATCAGATATGGGGTGTAGAAGAGTCCTTCTATAGATAAAAGACTTCTTTTCCTTTTAAATTTTTTTGCCCATGTTGTTTTGTCGCCTAAGATACCTTGCCGCTCAAGATCCCATGCCGCCTACTCCTCCTTGACATCTCTTGGACCAAGTCAAAATCTCTTGGGACTTTGACTATTCAAAGTTTATCTCCATGCCTTCTTGCTGAATGGGCATCCCTTTTTAGAGCCATTGGATGGCTTTGTTTCATGATCTAATGGATGAAAAGGGATGGCGCCAAAGGATGAAGCATCATGCGACTCTTCATAAAAAAATACGTAGAATTAGTCCGAAGAGTCCTTTCTGCTTTAAGGCACCTCTTGGACTAAGTCTATATCTCATTTTTTACTGATGAGGCATGAGATTGGCTGATGGGGCATGAGAAATTGGATAAGGAAAGGGCGTGAGATTTTTGTTGGCATCCTTACGTACATTATAAATAAGGGTGTGCGCATCAAGAGTCCGAGTGATGTGAAACATTATCTTTTCTTTCTTACAAGAGTTTCTTTTTGTCTCAATTTTCTTTCTTCCTTTCTCTTGTCTAGACCTTGTCTTTATAAGGACAAGAAGTCATCTTAAGACTAAGAGATTAGGAAGGAAAATTAAGAAGACAAAAGAAAAAGAAAGATAGATAAGGAAAGGCAAGGAAGGTGACATAAAGGCTTAAGAAGGTCTTGCCCTTTTAATTAAAGTTCTTATTACAAGAACTTTAATTATATAAATCAGAGATGCTGGTGTCTTGATCAAGTCTCTGTGTGGATCAACGTTGGAGGATGAACACATGGGCACCTGGTGGAACCCCTAATAGACTACTACTGACAATCAGTGTTAATTTAGGGTTTAGCGATAAGAGGTATGTTCTAATACTTTCTTTTATATTATGAATGCATATTATATGATTTAATTGCTAATAAGGTGGTCCTAGGGTTTTGGGTTTGGTTTATTTTGATTTCATATTTTTCTTTGAAATCCATGCTTCCATCATGTACACCAAACCAATCACCGACTGATGGAAAAGTTCGACCGAAGGAGAAGTCTGGAAGGAGTTCAGCCATGGAAGAAAGAATTCTCGATCGAAGCTCTTTCGTGATTATCAATTATATTAGGCTAAGTATTAGATTGGACTTTGGCAGAAGCGGAGTTTATCCCCAACACTAGTTCCCCCACTTTCAAGTTCGAAATTCGAAGAAAGAAAGTATAAAAAAAATGACTATCGAAGCTTTTTTTCAAGCTCTGCACCCATTGAGGTTGAAGCTCAAGAGAGATCTTATCTTCTGTTGAAGTTGAAGCTTCGGAGAGATCTTATCTTTGATTAAAGTTGAAGCTCGAGGTAGATCTTATCTTCAGATAAGGTTGAAGCTCGAAAAAGATCTTATCTCCAGCTGAGGTTAAAGGAGATCATATCTTCTATTGAAGTTTAAGCTCGGAGGAGATCTTATCTCCTATTGAGGTTAAGAGAGATCTTATCTTCTTTTGAAGTTGAAGCTCGAAAGAGATCTTATTCCAGCCATTGAAGAGATCTTATCTCGGGGAGATCTTATTTGAAAGAAAATCTTATCTTCTTGAAGTTGAATCTTGGAGGAGATCTTATCTTCTGTTGAGGTTGAGAGAGATCTTATCATCTTTTAAAAGTTGAAGCTGGAAGTAGATCTTATCTCCAGCTATGGTTGAAGGAGATCTTATCTCCTATTGAATTGAAGCTCGAAAGAGATCTTATCTCCAGTCGAGGTTGAAGAGATCTTATTTTCTACATTGAGGTTGAAGCTCGGTGGAGATCTTATCTCTAATCGAGGTTGAAGTTGATCTTATCTTCTATTGAAGTTGAAGCTCGGGTGAGATCTTATCTCCAGCCAAGGTTGAAGAGATCTTATCTTCTATTGAAGTTGAATCTCGAAGGAATCTTATCTCCAATCAAGATTGAAGGAGATCTTATCTTTTATTAAAATTGAAGCTTAGGAAAGATCTTATTCTCCTGTTGAGGTTGAGAGAAGATATCTTCTTGAAGTTGAAGCTCGGAAGAGATCTTATCTCATGTTAAAATTGAGAGAAATCTTATCTCCTGTTGAAGTTGAAGCTCGAGGGAGATCTTATCTCCAACCGAATTTGAAGGAGATCATATCTCCTATTGAGATTGAAGCTCAGAAGAGATCTTATCTCCAATCGAGGTTGAAGAGATCTTATCTCCATTTAAGGTTGAAGCTCGAAAGAGATCTTATCTCCAGTCGAGGTTAAAGGAGATCTTATCTCCTATTGAGGTTGAAGCTTGGGAGAGATCTTATCTCCAGCTGAGGTTGAAGCTCAGGAGAGATCTTATCTCCAATCGAGGTTGAAGGAGATCCTATATTCTATTGAAGTTGAAGCTCAGGGGATAATTCTAGTCCCGAGTTCGAAATTTGAAAGAAGGGAGTAAAAAAGGCGACGGTCGAAGTCCAGTCCCAGGAATCCATGCTTCTCAGGATAAGACATTTTGGTGTTACACCAATCATTTATTGCAGTTGGCTCACCAAATGCTTGCTCACATCAGGAGGGCACGTTGTCTAAAGGTGGAGGCATAGAAGGCTCAGGAGGACCTTCGGACTGAGGTCTGCCATTTTTAAGAGAGGGTCGAAGAGGTTGAGCATCTTACCAAGGAGAATGCAGCAGTCATCAAAAGTATTCAAGATGCGCTCCATGAAGACGAGTTCGCCTTGGCTGTGTTAAAGATTGCACTAGCCTAGGAGGAGGAGAGGAGGAAGGAAGCCAAAAATAGGGTTGCCGAACTAGAGACCCAAATGACAAAGTCGATCTCGAAGGCAGTGATCTGGGCCGTGGAAGAGTTCAAGACATCTTCCGAGATGTGGAACTTGAACGTCAAGTTCGAACAGGAAGTGTGAGAAGGTAGGGTAGCCTGAAGGTTCTCCAAGGTCGACCTTGGCTTTTGAAAGGAGGAGGAAGACGACATGGAGGCACAACCATCCAATATGGTAGTCGACCTTTTCTTTTCGCATTTGACATAGTCAGATTTTTGTGAAAAAATACATGTAGGAATTCTCCATTGAGCTTCTTCTTTCTTCACGTCTTTAGTCTACGAGGTTCCGACATTTGCTCCTGTTAGGATGAGGTTTTCCTCCGATTCCTAATAGGTTGTAGGGGCACATTAGGGCCATTGTCGGGGCCTCTCCTCTCACCTCATCTAAAATGAATGAAGCCTTCGACTTTGCTCATGTTAGGATGAGGTTCTCCTCCTATTCTTAACATGGTGCTAGGAGCACAGATGGGCCATTGAATGGGCCTCTCCCCTCCTCCTATCTTAAATAATCGGAGGTCTTCGATTTGCTCATGTTAGGAAAAGGTTCTCCTCCAATTCCTAACATGGCACTAGGGGCATAGATGGGCCGTTGAATGGGCCTCTCCCCTCCTTCTTGTCTTAAATAATCGAAGGTCTTCGACTTGCTCATGCTAGGACGAGGTTCTCCTCCTATTCGTCAAATGGTACTGGGGACACAGATGGGCCATTGAATGGGCCTCTCCCCTTCTTCTATCTTAAATAACCAGAGGTCTTCGACTTGCTAATGTTAGGACGATGTTCGCCTCCTGTTCCTAACATGGCACTAGGAGAATAGATGGGCCATTGAATGAGCCTCTTCCCTCCTTCTGTCTTAAATAACTGGAGGTCTTCGACTTGCTCATGTTTGGATGAGATTCTCCTCCTATTCCTAATATGGAAATAGAGACATAGATGAGCCATTGAATGGGGCCTCTCCCCTCCTCCTATCTTAAATAATTAGAGGTCTTCGACTTGCTTATGTTAGGATGAGGTTCTCCATCTATTCTTAACGTGGCACTAGGGGCATAGATGGGCCGTTGAATGGGCCTCTCCCCTCCTATCTTAAATAATCGGAGGCCTTTGACTTACTCATGTTAGGATGAGATTCTCCTCCTATTCCTTACATGGCAATAGGGGCACAAATGGGCCATTGAATGGGCCTCTCTGCTCCTCCTATCGTAAGTAACCGGAGGTCTTCGACTTGCTCCTATTAGGATGAGGTTCTCCTCCTATTTCTAACATGGCCACTTTTGATTACTTTCTTTTTGTCATTACATAGTTTTTGCACCAAGAAATAATAATGTTGAAATTGAGGAGTTTTATTGAGGAAAAATTATCGGTAGTATATTGTCAAATTTTTTGAATTTCATGATTGTGAGAGCATTGTTCCTCCAAGCTCCTTCAGGTGAAAAGTTTCAGATCGGGCAATCTCCTCTATTTCATACAGGCCTTCCCAATTTGGGGCAAGCTTTCCCTGACTCTAAGGTTGAGAGATGGTGGCTTGTCAAAGCACTAAGTCTCCTACTCTAAATATTTTACCTCTGACTCTAGAGTTATAGTATTGGGCCACCCTTCGCCTATAGGCTGCCATCCGAACCTGGACTTTTTCTTTTTTTTTTCTAGTAGATCGAGATTGGCTCTGAGGTCCTATGAGTTATGCTGCTCATTGAAGGCCATGATCCATGCTGATGGGAGCTTAAGCTCGGTTGGGATGACTGCCTCCATTCCAAAAGCCAATGCAAAGAGTGTTTCTCCAGTTGGAAGCCTTTAGTAGTTCAATATGTCCAGAGGATGTGGTAGAATTTGTCTGCTATGGCCCCATTTGCTCTATCAAGTCTTGTCTTAATGCCTTGCAGTAGAGTCCGGTTGGTAACTTCAGCTTTCTCATTTGTCTGTGGGTGAGCTACCGACGTGAAGTGATAGGAGATGTTTAGATCTTCACAAAACTCAACGAACCTCATCCCAGTGAACTATCGCTCGTTATCTATTATGAGAGTTTGGGGCAGACCAAATTGATAAATGATTGACTTCATGATGAAGTTTTGTACCTTAGTCTCAATAATTTTTGCTAGTGGTTTGACTTCGACCCATTTGGTGAAGTAGTTAATTACGACTAGGAGGAACTTCCATTGTCTAGATGTCATTGAGAATGGGCCAAGTATATCCATTCCTCACTGTGCAAATGGCCATGGTGCACTTAGTGGAGTAAGCTCGAAGGCCGGCTATCTTTGTATGTTTGCATTTCTCTGATAGCGGTCATATTTCTTGACATACTCCATAGAATCATGGTACAAGGTCGGCCAATAGTACCCTTGCTGAAGTAGTTTTTGTGATAGGGATCTGGCTCCTATATGACTTTCATAAATTCTCTCGTGCACTTTCCATAATGCAAAGTCGGCCTCTGAAGGTCGGAGACATCTGAATAGCGGTAATGAATACGACCTTTTATACAACTTACCCTCATACAAAATGTACCGGGAGGCTTGATTCTTTAGTTTCCAAGCTTCTTTTGGATCACGAGGAAGAACTTCCTCTTTGAGATAGGCAACTAATAGGTCAATCCAGCTTGGCTCGATCTCCATCTACATAGCGAGCTATGATTCTTCTAAGCTTAGACATTTTAGAGTTTCAAAAAATACTTCTTTGGATAGTTTGGCTAGGACTAAAGTGGCCAATTTAGAGAAAAGATAGGCTCTTGTATTTTCTGCCCTCAGAATCTATCGAATGCCAAAACTATCGAAGGCCAGAGTCAAATCCTTTATTTTCTCAAGATATTTCATCATACTTTTCTCCCATGCTTCATAGTTGCCACTAATTTGGCTGACCACTAATTGAAAATCACTGTAGACTTGAAGTCAATCTATTTTTAACTCTCTTGCTATTTTTAACCCAACGGTCAGTGCTTCATATTTGGCCCCATTATTAGTTGCAAAAAATTTGAAGCATAGCACGTACTCGATGATGACTCCCTTGGGGTTGACTAAGACTAACCACACACCTACTCCAGCAGAGTTGGATGAACCTTCCACATACAGGATCCAAAAATCTTTGGAAAGGTCAGCACTTTCTTCGAAGGGCTCGGTAGCAATCACGAGATGCCGGTCTTGTTCTATTCAAGCTCGGCTTTATCTGAAATGATGCATTCAACTATAAAGTCGGCCAGTGTTTGAGACTTGATGTTAGATATGTGTATCCTAGAAGCTAGAATTGGCTGACACTTGTTGTACACTTCTAAGAGAAAAATTATAATTTTGACTATAAATAATAAAATAGATTATTATCTATCATAATGTGTATTTAGTGTCTGTGATACATCCCTTGAGTTAATGATAATGATAATTCTTATTTTCAAGAGTTGAAATTTAAAACATGAATTTTCTTTATGAACTCATAATATGCTCCCAACTGTAAGATCATCATGAGGATGGTGATTGATCCAGAAGGTTGGTGTACAATCGCTTCTTTATAGTAGATGAGTCTTGAGTCTATGGTGTAGAGACACCTGGAGCGAGTAGTATAGGTACTTCGTTAGAGAATGAGGGCACTGAGCGTGACCACCTCGAGTAGTCATTAAGAGGAAGTCTACCTTCTCATCAATGACTGGCTCGAAGCTGTAGTGGTGTGTCTGGTTCTTTGACCTGAGGTGCATCGATAGTTCACCTTGAGGGTGTTATAGTTTGACTACACCATGCAACTCGATCTCCTAGCCATTCGAAATTCTGAGGTGTATGTTGGCTATAGCATGTTCATTGTAGGAATTGGATTGCACCAAGATGAGAATCTATCTACCTCGGTAGATGAGGAAGCGGCCTCTATGATGATCATGAGAATCAAGTCCATAAGTCCATGGCCATGGCAGAGTGAAATAATAGAAAGAGTTTCTATTAAGGTTTTCACATTGGACTTGAATCGAATGATTAAATCATATGACAGAATTAGGGTTTGACGAGTTCACCTTAACCCTAATCTGATCGGGGCTTAAGATAGAAGAACTTAATCACACATGTAACTGCACCAAGAGGTTCGCATTTTTAGTTCTGATGATGGATTGCCACCATATACTGCTAGGTGTCACTGGTGGATTTTGGGAGCAATTAGAATGATTTAGATGATCGATCATTCTAGTTGTTCCGAATCAGAAAAGTTCTGATCCATCGAAAGGTATTTTGATGATGTCGATGATAGAGATCATGACATATCCCATTACCATATAGAACTGAACCTAATTGGATCACACAAATAAGAGTTTGGATCTAAATATCATCAATTGGACTAACCCAATTCAATTGATTTGAATTAGATTCAATTAGGTTCAAGGAAATCGTGCTAGCACTCGATTGAAGCCTAATGTTCTCCTTCTACTAATCATTAAAAGTTATCTCGACTGAGCCAAATATGTTTGTGCTCACTTCAGAGGTACCTTTACTTGGTCTGACTAGAGCTTGTCTAGATTAGAAAAGGATTATCTTAGTTTATGAAATAAATTTGAGATAATACCTGCCATTTTCCATCACCTACTAATTCTTGTCTTTTGACTTTGGTCAATCATTGACCTTTGACACTTAGACATCTGCCCATGTATCATGCACCCATAGGAGAGTAGATAGGAGCTTGTCCCCTTGCTAGAAAGAGGAAAGGAGGAAGCGCATGCCTAGGGAGGCATATACCCAAGGATAGGGATGCTTGGAGTCCCATATAGATGGGACTCCAGGTTGCTTCTTGGAATCAAACTTGGTGGCGCCAAAGGACTCTCCTTTGATCGATCTTGGTGCCACCTAAGGGTGTTGGAGAGGGGCTCTCATTTAATTAGATTAGGTGATGTCATCCCACCAATCAGATTTAGATCTGATTGTATGAAGAGACATGATTGGCCGGGATGATGTGGCACTACATGGTGCAGTAGGGTCTATATAAACGCTATCTACGCCTAGCTTTGAGAGGTTCTCTTCTTGCCCATGCCATATAGCCATCTCCCTCTCTCCTCCATGCCTACCTCTGATTCTCTCTCTTTTCTCCATGTCCAAGGGGCTTTGTGCTTCAGTTTGGTGCGATCCAGGCAAGAAAAAGGCGACAAGAAAGAAAGAAGGCAGCACTACTGCAAGAGATGACATCAAATCTTCAAAAGTTATTTTGAAGATCTTCAAGATCATATCAAGATCTAATCTTTGAAGGATAGATCGAGAAGGAGGAGATATCTAGATCCTACCTAAGTGGATACTGGTAGAGGCCAGGCGATTGCATGGCTGCATCCAGAACCTTAGGCAATCAATAGGATCATCACAGAGTAATTAGATTACCCAAGAATAAGATATAAATTAAATTTGATTTAATTTATTTTAATATTATTTTATTTTATTAGATCTATCAAATTAGATCTAGAAAGTATCAAATTTGATTTATATCTATGAGAAAAATTTTTTGAAATATTTCTCTTGATCAAATTAGATCTGATCGAACCTGATCTGGAAAATAATTTTTTTCTTTCAACTGGTATTAGAGCTAGGTTCCCATAAATTATTTAGATTTTATTTTAATTTAATTTTAATCTAATAATTAGGTGATTTTAGATGTCACATGAGATATGATTAGATCTAAAATTAAAAAAATTAAAATTAAATAATTTAGATCTAAGTTCTATAAGATATGCATGACTAGTTCTAAGAATAGAATAGTTCTATAGAATAGTCTTGCATGTTTCATAATTTAATTTGATTAAATCATAATTTTAGATCTATTTATTTACTATTTTTTGATATTATAAAATATTATAATAAAGATCTAAAAAATAGAAAATAAAATTATTTAATTTTTAAATATCATATGAGATATGATTGATGCATGTCTAGACTAGTTGTAGAATAGTTCTACATAATTATCTAGATTAGAATTTATTTTGATATTAGATCAATTTAAATCTAATTTTTTAGATTATTATGAGATAATTTAGATCTAAAAATATGCATGATTGATACATGAGATGTATGCAAAATATGCCATGATTAGATCTAATTTTTTAGTATATGAGATATATGATATAGATCTAACTAGTTTTTGTAGTTTTTACATGTTTCCTGATTAAGGCGTTCCTCTTGGCCGTCCGGTCATAAGAATGAAGAAGGGTTTAAAGGCCCTCTCCTTCCATTCGATGGGGTGTTCTTATGATGTGTAGGGGTGCTGCGTGCATTCGTCCTTAATCAGAAACCCAAAACTTACTTTCTGCAAAATCCTAGATCCTGAAACCCTAGGATTTATTGTGCATATTTTGTTTATGAACCCTAAACTTAATTAAGAATTAAGATTATGGAAATATTAATTAGGTCTAAAATTAAGAATTTTAGATCTAAGACATATTCATAATACTGGGTTCGGGCTTGGGTAGCTCAATTAGGTCTAAGCGGTTGATCAAATCGAATCAAGAGTTGGTTAGATGGGATCAACAAGTGCTTAAATTGACCAGCCTAATAGGATTAAGTCTGGGTCAAGATCGAGTCACGATCAAGCAAGACCTAATTAGGCTCAGAGGTTAGAGTCTGGATTGTAGGCTAACCCAATTGGTTCTGACTCAACAATTTGGTGTCTAAGGTAAGTTTGGCACATACGACCGACTGGTTTTTAATTGGAAGCTACTCGACCTGAATGCGTTCTTGTGCGAGTTAATGGCATATCCCTTCCACCGGTCTCACTTACCTGGCCATATCTGTTGACACAGTTCTGATCTGAGGTGGTCAATAATCCGAGCTAACCCATGCCACTAGGTTAGTCATAATTGTTATGACTATGTCAAGTCTAGTTTAATGAGACCTGAATCAATTCTTCCCTAAGAAAAGATTAAGTCTGAGGTCTTCCACCATTGTAGATGTGCGGGCCCTTCCCGGGGTTGATTGTTCTCGGACTGGATACAGTGGCTCAGTTGCACCTGGAAGATGCAACCATGTCTATTAGGCATTGGATGCTATGGGCTGGAGGATGAGTTGGGCTCAATATTTTGGATATGGTGAGAGACTCAATTAGGAATCCAGTCTATGCAAATGGTGGGTCTGACTTAACTAAGGAGTGGATCAATATTCTTGGATACGGTGAGATTCATGAATTAGAGACCAAGTTTGGGTGCACCATGATTAGAGAATCATTGAACAAGAGTTGTTCACTCATTGGCTAACCCATCACCAATAACTGTTAGGTGAGGTGATGAGTCAGTTGGTGAGACCGCACCACCCACTAGAAATCATTAATCATGGAGATTTTCGCATCTCTACAGAGGGAGTGTAGGGATCCAAAAAAATAGTGGAAAGCTAATTTGTTTAAAAATAAAAATTTTAAATAAATTGGTCAAGTCTTAATTACAGTATCTAACTAGAATCTTTGACTCTCTATAGGAAAATATCTGCGTCCAACCCACTGGCACGTATCCTGGACACACATAGACTGACTGGACCCAATTATACAAAGATTGGCTCAGGAAACTACAAAATTAGTTTTGGATTCTGAGAAGTTAATTCATGTATTGGACCAGGACCCTCCCACCTTACCAGCTCGTCCATCCACTGAAATAGAGAGCGTCTCTGGAAAAATGGACGGACGAAGATAATAAGGCCAGATATTACATGTTGGGCTCGATGTCTGATGAGCTTCAGTGCCAACATGAAGATATCGGGACTGCTCGCCAAATGTTGGCTCACCTACAGGAGATGTTTGGTGAACAGAGTCGCGCAGCCAAGTATCAAGTCACAAAATGACTTTTTAAGGCTAAGATGCGTGATGGGCAGTCAGTCCAAGATCACTGTCTGATGATGATCAAGGAACTTGGAAGAGCTTGAGAAGCTCGGTGTGAAGTTGGACTTGGATCTGCAGAATGATATTAATTCTGCAATCCTTGACTGATGCATATGGGCAATTCATCATGAATTACCACATGCATAAACTTCAAAATTCTCTTGGCCGAAGTTGATGAATATGCTGGTTACCGCTGAGCTTTCTATGAAAGGTTCTAAAGGCTCAGTTCTTGCTATGGAACGGACTTCTTCCAAAAGAAAGTCTTATGGAAAGAAAAAGAAGTCTGTGAAAAAGCAAAAGGATGGAAGGAGGAAAGAAGAAGAAGGCAGAGTTGAAGAAGAAAGGCCGATGGCAAAGGAAAAGTATTTCCATTGCAACAGCGACGGCCACTGGAAGCGGAACTGCCCTACTTATCTGGCCACCCTGAAGAATAAGAAGGAAGGTCCTTCTGGAGGTATGCTCGTTATTGAGTCTAACCTTACGGATTTCTTCTGCATCCAGTTGGGTGCTTGACTCTGGTTCTAGTGCTCATCTGTGCACTCTCATGCAGGGTCTTGAGGATAGCAGGAGGCTGAGGGATGGAGACATGATCCTACGCGTCGGTAATGGAGCAAGAGTTGCTGCAGTGGCCGTGGGAACATACCCTCTTTGATTACCATCTGGTTTAGACTTAGTTTTGAAAGACTGTTATTATGTGCCTGCAGCTAGCAGGAAATTTGATTTCTGTTTCATGCTTAGCACTAGAAGGCTATGTGATTAGTTTTCTTTAAGGACCATTGTAACATTCTTTATGAAAGAAATAAAATTGCAAAGTGGATTTTCTTATTAATGGTCTTTACTAGTTACATATTGATGTATCTATTTTTAACTATCGAGCAAAATGTGAATGCCATGAAATGACCTAGGGATAGTCCAAATGATAGATATCTATGGCACCTGAGATTAGGTCATATAGCAGAAGATAGGATTAACAAATTGGAGAAAAATTGGGCTATTGAGTCCATTGACTTTTGAGTCATATCCAACTTGTGAATCTTGTCTTCAAGGCAAAATGACTAAACTCCCTTTTGTTAGGACATGGGGAAAGGGCCACAGATCTCCTTGGCCCTTAGTACATACTGATGTGTGTGGCCCTATTTGATGTGCCGGCTAGAGGCAATTTTGTCTACTTCATTAACCTTTACCGATGATTTATCTAGGTATGGATATGTGTATCTTATGAGACACAAGTCTGAAGCTTTTGAAAAGTTCAAGAGAATTCAGACATGAAGTAGAAAAAGCAAACTGAAAAACCCATTAAGGTTCTTCGATCAGATCGAGGAGGTGAATACCTTAGTCAAAAATTCCTAGACTATCTCAAGAAAAATGGCATAATCTCTCAATGGACTCCACCAGGAATACCTCAACTCAACGGGAAATTTCAGAATAGAGAAATCGGACTCTATTGGATATGGCTTCGATCCATGATGAGCTTCACAGACCTTCCTGATTTTTTTTGGGGAACATAGTTTGTTAACTTGCAATATACTTACTGAATAGGGAATTCCTTTCTAAAATCGTTCCTACCACACCGTATGAGATATGGCACGGTAAGAAACCAAGTCTGAGTCATCTCAGAATTTGGGGATTGTCCGGCTCATGTCAAAAGACAACAAGCGGACAAGTTAGAGTTTAGGTCCTTTAGAGCTCGATTCATAGGATATCCTAAAGAGTCATTAGGATACTATTTCTACATTCCAGAAGACCACAATGTGATTGTGAGTCGACATGCCATTTTTCTTGAAAAATAGTTTATTCAAGATAGCGGCATTGGAAAGCAAGATTCAAGCTTGATGAGAAAGTCTCACAAGAGCAACGAGCTAAGGACCAATTGGAACCAAATCAGGTTGAGCCAATAAGAACACTACCTCCTCCACCTCATAGATCGAAAAGAGTTTTTCATCCTCCTGAAGAGATACTTAGGTATTATTTCAGAGGAAGTAGAGAAAATGTTCCTCGTAGGTAATGGTGCTCATGGTGATGATCCCAAAACCTACAATGAGGTGATATCAGATATCGACTCCGAGAAATGGCTAGAGGCAATGCAGTCAGAAATTGACTCGATGCACTCAAACCAAGTCTGGACCTTGGTAGATCCACCAGAAGGTATAGTACCTATTGGGTGTAAATGGATCTTCAAGAGAAAGATTGGTGCAGATGGGAATGTGGAGACATTCAAGGCTAGACTAAGTGGCAAAAGGTTATAGTCAACGTGAAGGCATTGACTATCAGGATACCTTTTCGTTAGTAGCTATGCTAAAATCCATCCGCACATTGCTTGCTGTTGCAGCCTATTTCGATTATGAAATATGGCAAATGGACGTGAAAACGGCATGCTCTTAAATGGATATCTTGAGGAAGATATCTATATGGAACAGCCTCTAGGTTTCACATCCAGTGATACTGATCACAAGGTTTGCAAGCTGCAAAGGTCCATATATGGACTTAAGCAAGCATCTCGGAGCTGGAACACTCATTTTAATGATGTGATCAAAATGTTTGGTTTCATCAAAAATGAAGAGGAAACCATGTGTCTTCAAAAAGGTCAGTGGGAGCGCTGTTGTCTTCCTCGTATTGTACGTGGATGACATCCTCCTTATTGGGAATGATATTCCCATGTTGACCATCAGTCAAAATATGGTTGTCCAAAGAATTCTCCATGAAAGACCTAGGTGAAGCATCCTTTATTCTAGGAATTAAGGTCTATAGGGATAGACCGAATAGGATGCTAGGACTTTCACAGAAGATGTACATAGAGGAAGTACTAAAGAGGTTTAGTATGGAAAACTCTAAGAGAGGATTAATATCCTTCAGACATGGTATTCATCTTTCCAAGAAGATGTGCCCTAGCACACCTGAGGAAATAGAATGCATGAGCAAGATCCCTTATGCTTCTGCAATAGGGAGCCTCATGTATGCCATGCTATGTACACGACCTGATATAGCCCATGCTGTGAGTGTCACAAGCAGATATCAGTCAAATCCAGGTGAAGAACACTGGACTTCTGTGAAATGTATCCTTAAGTACTTGAGAAGAACTAAGGATATGATGTTGGTCTTTGGTAATGGAGAACTCCAAGTCCAGGGATACACAGACTCGGATTTCATGTCCGATGTAGATGATCGAAAGTCGACATCTGGGAGTCTGTTTGTGTGCAATGGTGGTGCTGTCAGCTAAAAGAGTTCCAAGCAAATGGTGATAGCAGATTCCACCATGGAAGCAGAATATATCGCTGCATCAGAGGCTGCGAAGGAAGCATTCTGGTACAAGAAGTTTGCTGCAGAAGAGATGGAAGTAATGCCATCAGATGCCATTCCTCTTACTACTGCGACAACAATGGCGCCATAGCCCTTGCTAAGGAGCCGAGGTCTCACCAAAAATCCAAGCACATTGAGCGGCGATACCACCTCATCCATCCATGATTACCTCGAGAAGGGTTACGTCGAGGTCAAGAGAGTCGACTCCGCAGATAATGTGGCAGACCCACTTACAAAGCCATTGGGCCAGCAGAAGATCGAAGCCCACCTTGAGAAGATGGGACTTAGACTTGTAGCCAATTGGCTTTAGGACAAGTGGGAGATTGTTAGATATATGTGCCCTAGAAGCCAGAATTGGCTGACACTTGTAATACACTTCTAGGGGCAAAATTATAATTTTGACTATAAATCAATAAAATGGGTTATTTTCTATCACATAATGTGTATTTAGTGTCTGTGATACATCCTTTGAGTTAATGGTAATGATAATTCATATTTTCAAGAGTTGAAAATTTAAGACATGAATAATCATTATTAACTCATAAAATGCTTCCCGACCATAGGATCATCATGAGGATGGTGATTGATCTGGAAGGTTGGTGTACAATCGCTTCTCTTTAGTAGATGAGTCTTGAGTCTACGGTGTGGAGACACCGAAGCGAGAGTATAGGTACTCGTTAGAGAACGAGGGCACTGAGCGTGACCACCTCGAGTAGTCATTAGGAAGTCTACCTTCTCGTCAATGACTGACTCGATGCTGCAGTGGTGTGTCTGGTTCTTTGACCTGAGGTGCATCGGATAGTTCACCTTGAGGGTGTTATAGTTTGACTACACCATGCAACTCGATCTCCTAGCCATATCGGAATCCTGAGGTGTATGTTGGCTATAGCATGTTCATTGTAGGAACTGGATTGCATCAAGATGGAAATCTATCTACCTCGGTGGATGAGAGGAGTAGCCCTATGATGATCATGAGAATCAAGTCCAGAAGCCCATGGCCATGGCAGAGTGAAATAATAGAAAGAGTTTCTATTTAAGATTTTCACATTCGGACTTGAATCGAATGATTACATCATATGACAGAAACTAGGGTTTGACGAGTTCACCTTAACCCTAATCTGATCGGGGCTCAAGATAGAAGAACTTAATCACACAGGTAGCTGCACCAAGAGGTTCATTTTTCAGCTCTGATGGGTTGCCACCATATACTGCTAGGTGTCACTGGTGGATTTTGGGAGCAATTAGAATGATTTAGATGATCGATCATTCTAGCTGTCTCGAATCAGAAGAGTTCTGATCCATCGAAAGGAGTTTCGATGATGTCGATGATAGAGATCATGACATATCCCATTACCATACAGAACTGAACCTAACTGGGATCACACAAACAAGGGTTTGAATCTGGTGATCATCAATTGAACTGATCCAGTTCAATTGATCTGAATGAGATTCAATTAGGTTCAAAGAAATCATGCTAGCACTCGATTGAACCTAACGTTCTTCTTTCTACTATCATTAAAAGTTGTCCTCGACTGAGCCAAAGGAGTTTGTGCTCATCAGAGGCCTTCACTTGGTCTGACTGGAGCCTTGTCCAAGGTTAGAAAAGGGTTGTCTTATTTTTGAGATAAATTTAAGACAATACCTGCCATTTTTGGTCACCTTGCTAATTTGTTCTTTGTCCTTTTGACTTTGGTCAAACGTTGACCTTTGACCCTGCTTAGACATCTGACCCATGTGTCATGCACCTATTAGGAGAGCTGGATGGGGGTTTGTCCTCCTGCCTAGAAAGAGGCAAAAAATGGGGTGCATGCCTAGGGAGGCATGCGCCCAAGGATAGGAACACCTGGAGTCCCATACAGATGGGACTCCAGGTTGCTTCTTGGAATCAAACTAGGTGGCGCCAAAGGACTCTGCATTGACCAGTCTTGGTGCCACCTAAGGGTGTTGGAGAGGAGCTCTCATCTAATTAGATCAGGTGATGTCATCCCACCAATTAGATTTAGATCTGATTGCATGAAGAGATGTGATTGGCTGGGATGATGTGGCACCGCATGGCATAGCAGGGTCTATATAAACCCTATCTGCACCTAGCTTTGAGAGGTTCTCCCCTTGCCCATGCCACATAACCATCTCCCTCTCTCCTTCATGCCTACCTCTGATTCTCTCTCTTCTCTCCACACCCAAGGGTCTTTGGGATTCAGTTTGGTGCGATCTAGGCAAGAAAAAGATGAGAAGAAAGGAAAAAGGCAGCACTACTGCAGGAGACGACATCGAATCTTCAAAAGTTATTTTGAAGACCTTCAAGATCAGATCCAGATCTAATCTTTGAAGGATAAATTGAGGAGGAGATATTCAGATTCTGTCCGAGTGGATACCGGTAGAGGCCAGATGATTGCGTGGCTACATCCAGAACCACAGGCAATTAGCAGGTTCATCACAATGTAATTAGATTACCTAAGAATAAGATATAAATTAAGTTTGATTTAATTTATTTTTATATTATTTTATATTATTAGATCTATCAAATCAAATTTGGAAAGTATCAAATTTGATTTAGATCTAAGAGAAAATTTTTTTGAAATATTCTTCTTGATCAAATTAGATCTGAATGAACCGGACCCGAGTAACAGGTTTTTCCTTCACTTGATTGCTAGTCGAGGTTGGTAGTTGATGTTGAACTCTGTTAATTCAATGGCCCATTTTGCAATTCTTCTCGAAGCATCCATTTAATGAAGGATTGCTCTGATCGACTGGTCAGTGAGGAGCATTATAGCATGTCCATAGAAGTAAGGTCGAAGTCTTCTTACTACAATCAAAAGAGCATAAGTCAATTTTTCCAACTTTGTATACCAGATCTCGACATTCCTTAGGATCTGACTTATGTAGTAGACTGGTTGCTGTACTTTTACCTCTTCTTTGATCAAGACTGGTGCTAGCACCGCAGGGGAGTTCGCAAGATTGAGAAATAGCTCCTCTCCATATTTGAGTATGGCTAGTAGGAGGATGAGCTGAGGTAGTTCTTAAGCTCGTCGAACGTCTTTTGGCATTTCTGAGTCCAATGAAAATCTTTCAATTTTCTAAGAATTTAAAAGAAAAGCATGCAGCGTTCAACCGACCATGAGATAAAATGATTCAAAGATGCCACCTTTTCGATCAAGTGCTGAACTTCCTTGATGGACTTTGGAGTGGTCATCTGTTGGATAGCTCAAATTTTCTCTGTGTTGGCCTCGATCCCTCATCTCGAGACATGAATTCCAAAAATTTTTTTGAGGCTACCCCAAAGGCGCACTTGATTGGGTTCAGCTTCATCTTGTATTTCCTGAGCACATCGAAAGCCTCTTCAAGGTTGGTGACATGATTGACAATCTCTCAACTTTTGAGCAGTATGTCGTCGACGTAATCCTCCATATTGCGGTCAATCTACTCCTTGAAGATTTTATTGATCAAGCACTGATAAGTCATGCTTGCATTTTTAAGCCCAAAGGGCATGACCCTGTAATAGTAAAGATCATGGTTAGTAATAAAAGTAGTCTTCTTCTCATCCTTCGGTGCCATCCAAATTTGGTTGTAGCCAGAGAAGGCGTCCATAATGGTGAGGAGCTCATAGCCTGAAGTCACATCCACCATTTGGTTGATTTTGGGCAAAGGATAGCTATCTTTTGGGTAGGCCTTGTTAAGCCTCTTAAAGTCGATGCACATCCTCTACTTGCCATTGGCTTTCTTGACCAGGACCACGTTAGAGATCCAAGTTGGATAGCTGACTTCTTGGATAAATCCAACATTGAGAAGCTTATCAACTTCTTCTAGTATTAACTTCTGCCTTTCTGATGCTTGGCCTCAAAATCTTTCTTTCACTGGTCGATGCTTGGGGTCAACGGCTAGCAAATGTTCTATAACCTCGGCATCAATCTCAGGCATATCTACTAGAACCTAGGTGAAGACGTCAGCATTTCTCCATAAAAAGATGATGAGCTGCTCCCAAACTTCATCTTCCAGATTGGAGTCAATTTGCATCGTATGCTCTGAATTTTCATCATTCAGGGGGATGGTTATAAGATCTTATATGGGCTCGCTTCATTCTTCGGTAAGATCATCACAGACATCTAGCCCATTAACAGGATAAGGGTCGGACTGTTCTTCCATTTGAAGGGCAATTGAGTAGCAGTGCCTTGCCAGAGCTTGATATCTCCTGACTTCTTCGATCTCTCTTGACCTCTCCGCCCGAAGTGCATTTTGACTAGGTCGGTCGAGAATTGCATTGTAAGCAGAGAGAGCCTTTACTACCAGAAAATCCACCTATGCTCTGGATTGTCTTGGATATTGCCCTACAGCCACGGCCAGAGTTATTATACCTTCAACAGGTACTGCAGCACCAGTGAAGCCTACTAAGAGGGAGTTTATTGGTTCAAGCTGACTATTAGATATTGACATTTTGGAGAAAGCATCATAAGACAAGATGTCAATCATACTTCCATTATCAACTAGGATGAGACGTACATCATAATCTACTATATTTAAAGAGATTACAACTGCATTATTATACAGAAACTATACTCTCCATGCATCTACCTCAATGAAGGTTGTGGGTTCTTCAGTCCTCCATCTCTTCACTGATCCCTCAGATCCGTTGGCCTTTTTTCATCGAAGTCCCTCAGAGATAGTGTTGATGATGTCGAGAGGCAGTCAATCTCCTTATTGTTCCTCCCTCCTTGGTGGTTCTAGCTGCGACAGTGCCCTCGACCGATCTTCTCTTACTTTAGGCTGACATCGGAGGAATCGATCCAGCTGGCCTCTCCTATTGAGCTCCTCGATCTCGTCCTGGAGCTGAATGCATTATTCAATATCGTGACTGTGGTCATGATGGTAGAGACAGTATTTGCTAAGATTATGCTTGCCAGGGTGAGTGCGCATCCTTTCAGGCCTCGGCAGTTGCTCCTTGATCTCCATCAATACTTACATTTTTTGAGCATTGAGGGAGACGTAGTTGTGAAACCTTCTGGAGAAAGAACTTCTTCGTGCCCTTCTATTAGGGCTTCTTTGATGACGAGGTCGAGGAGGTGTTCGGGCTCGCTTGCGCTCAGGGGGAGTTCGTGCGCATGGCCAAACTTCATTCGACCCTCCATCAGCTGTGGGTTTATTAGACTCGCCCACCTACTACTCTCCTACGGCTTCCTCATCTTTCAATTTGAAGGCTTCTTCTGCTCGAGAATATCCTTCAGCTCGAGCTAGCAGATCAGCAAAATCACTGGGATACTTCTTCTCCAAGGAGAACAACAAATCATTCTTCTGAAAGCCACCCTTGAGTACGGCCATTGCAACAAACTAGTTCAAGTTTCGAACCTTTAATGTAATAGTATTAAATCAAGTGACATAAGTCCGAATAGATTCCTCCTTCTTTTGCTTGATATTCATCAAAGAATCCAAACCTCGGTGAGGATGTCAACTACTAACAAAATGAGCCACAAACTAATGGCTCATCTGGTCAAAGGAGAAGATCATACTCGATTTCAATGCTGAGTTTTGATTTCTTGCTGCTCCCTTTAAGTTAGATAGAAAAGCTTGGCTTAAGATGGCATTTGGTGCGCCATGGAGCAGCATCATAGTTCGAAAGGTCTTCAGGTGATCAACTGGATTAGAGGTTTCATAGTAGCTTTCAAATTGAGGAAGCTTGAAGTTCGATGAAATGGACTCTTGCATAATTCTAGAAGAGAAAGGGAAATCGGTGTGAACGCCATCATAGTGAGCTGGGGCGATGTGGTGGAGTTTCTTAATCCGTCGGTCCATCTTTCGTAGTTTTTGATTGAGGAAGTCATCTCGATCATAGATCTTAGAAGGCTTTCGACTATAGATGGAGATGGTCTATTTCGAAGAAGAATCATGATCCGAACAAGGATCATCTACTCTCTATTTGTCCTACCTAGAGGCGATGGGTATGCTAGCCCAAGTGCTCTTCCTTGGGACCAATTTTTGACATCTTGATGGTGGGTTTCTTGGTAGAACCACCATCGAGGGCTGCTGCATGGCCTGCACCATTTCGGTGAGGCACTAAACTCGCTGCATCCATAGGTTAAACTGCTTCGGATCTACCATGGCCGTCGATGGAGGAGGAGGTTGAAGTGCCGACGATGGTGTAGGAATGAATGGATCTAGCTCAGATCTGGTGATAGAAGTGGTAGATCTTCGGATAGTCACCTTCTTTGGAGGCATTTCTTAGAATTTAGGGAGTGGATGAAAATGAACCATGAAGAAGAAGATCCACAGGATCGATTGAGCACTCCTTTAAGAACAAGGGTACCTCAAGAATAGAGGTACCTTCCTCCAATGGCAATCCTATTGGTGCAGAATTTGGTTGACACCGAATCGAGCTGAAGTTGAGGAAGAAGAGGTCAAAGAAGATAAGACCTCTCTCAACCTTAATAGGAGATAAGATCTCCCCCGTGCTTCAACTTCAATAGAAGATAGGATCTCCTTCAATCTCGATTGGAGATAAGATCTCCCTCGAGCTTCAACCTCGGCTTAAGATAAGATCTCTCTCGAGCTTCAACTTCAATCGAAGAACCTCTCAACGAATAGGCACATCACGATAATGGATGTCTCTCTCCATAACAAACTCCACATGACACCGAGCGGCTTCGGACAGCCCGCTATCGGACGGTTACGACTGTCACTATCAGTCTGCTATAGGCGATACCTCTCTCCATAACAAATTTCACATGACCCTGAGTGACCTCGAATGGCCTGCAACCAAATGATTATGGCTGTCACTATCAGTCCGCTACAAGCTTCGTCTATAAAAAGGGATCCTCTAAATACGTTTTCTCCATGCTCTCTTCTTCATCCTAGAACTTTGCTAAATTCTTTCCTGAGCACCCCATTTCTGTTGGCTAGAAGAGCTGATTTGATCGTCGGAGGGTCCTATCGAAGCCACCACCACTGACTCCAAATGGGACTTTATTTTGTTGGTCACCGACGGTGACCTCTTCTTCCTCAACACCAGCTCAATCTGGTGTCAACTAGATTCTACACCAACATCCTAACATGAGCAAGTCGAAGACCTCCAATTATTTAAGATAGGAGGAGGGGAGAGGCTCATTCAATGGCCCATAGTGTCATGTTAGGAACAAGAGGAGAACCTCATCCTGACATGAGCAAGTCGAAGACCTCCAGTTATTTAGGACTGGAGGAGGGGAGAGGCCCATTCAAAGGCCCATCCATGCTCCTAGTGCTATGTTAGGAACAGGAGGAGAACCTCATCCTAATATGAGCAAGTTAAAGACCTTCGATTATTTAAGACAGAAGGAGGGGAGAGGCCCATTCAACGGCCCATTTGTGCTCCTTCAGGGTTGACTAGGACTGCAGCTAGCACCGCAAGAGAGACAGTGAGGTAAAGAAATAGCTCCTCTCTAGATTCGGGTTTGGCTAGTAGGGGTCGAGCTGAGGTAGTTCTTGAGCTCGTCGAATGCCTTTTGGCATTCCTGAGTCCAGTGAAAATCTTTCAATTTCCTAAGGATTTAGAAGAAGGGCATGCAGCATTCGACCAAACTCAAGACAAAATGATTCAAAGACACCACCTTTCCGATCAAGCACTGAATTTTCTTGATGGACTTCGGAGCAGTCATCTCCAAGATAGCTCGAATTTTCTTCGGATAGGCCTCGATCCCTCATGAGAAACCATGAATCCCAAAAATTTTTCTGAGGCTACCCTAAAGGAGCACTTGGTTTGGTTCAGCTTCATCTTATATTTCTTGAGCAGGCACATGAGCTAGAGGAGAATCTCATCATAACATGAGCAAGTCAAAGACCTCTGGTTATTTAAGATAGGAGGAGGGGAGAGGCCCATTCAACGACCCATCTGTGCCCCAAGTATCATGTTAGGAATAGAAGAAGAACCTTGTCCTAAAATGAGCGAGTCAAAGACCTACGATTATTTAAGATAGAAGGAGGGAAGCATAGCGCGTACTCGACGATGACTCCCTAGGGGTTGACTAAGACTAACCCTGCATCTGCTCCAGCGGAGTTGGACGAACCATCCACGTACAGGGCCCAAAAATCATTGGAAAGGTCGGCACTTTCTTCAGGGAGGTCGGTTGCAATCACGGGATGCCAGTCTCATTCTATTCAAGCTCAGCTTCATTTGGAATGGTGCATTCAACTATTAAGTTGGCCATTGCCTGAGCCTTGATTGCTGGCCGAGGTTGGGAGTTGATGTCGAACTCTATTAATTCAATGGCCCATTTTGTAATTCTTCCAGAAGCATCAATTTGATGAAGGATTTCTCTGATCGGCTGGTCAGTGAGGAGCGTTATAGCATGTCTCTGGAAGTAAGGTCAAAGTCTTCTTGCTGCAATCAGAAGAGCATAAGTCAATTTTTTCAACTTTATATATCTAGTCTCGACATTCCATAGGATCCAGCTTATGTAGTAGACTGATCACTGTACTTTTACCTCTTCTTTGATAAGGACTGCCGCTAGCACTGTAGGGGAGTCCACGAGATAGAAAAATAGCTCCTCTCCAGATTCGAATTTGGCTAGTATGGGGGCGAGCCGAGGTAGTTCTTGAGCTTATCGAACATTTTTTGGCATTCCTGAGTTCAGTTAAAAGATCTCTCTGGAGCTTCAACTTCAACAGAAGATAAGATCTCCGCCGAGCTTCAACCTCAATGGGTGCAATATCCGAAAAAGAACTTCGGTAGTCATCTTTTTTGTACTCCCTTCCTTCGAATTTTGAACTCGAAAGTGGAGGGACTAATATTAGGGATAAACCCCACTCCCATCAAAGTCCAGTTTAATGCTTAGCCTAATATAACTGATAATCATGTAAGAGCTTCGATCGAAAATTCTTCCTCCAGTGGTCGAAACCCTCTCGGACTCCTTCAGTAGCCAAACTCCTCCAGCGGTCGAACCCCTCCTGGACTCCTTCAGCAGTCAAACTCCTTCAGCAGTCGAACTCCTCCAGCAGCCGAACCCCTCCCTAACTCCTCTAACGATCGAACCCCTCTCAAACTCCTTTAGCAATCGAACTCCTCCAATAGTCGAACCCCTCTCGGACTCCTTCAACAGCCAAACTTCTTCAGTAGTCGAACTCCTCTAGTGGCCGAACTCCTTTCTGACTCCTCTAGCAATCGAACCCCTCCCAGACTCCTTCTACGGTCGAACTCCTTCATTAGTTGGACTCCTTTTGGATTTTTCCATCAGTCAGACTCTTTCTAAACTTCTCCATCAGTCGAACTCAATCCGAATTCCTCCAGCAGATTACTTCCAAAAGGACTCCTTATATGAGGGCAAGTTGTATAAATGGTCTGCACCAATAGTACCCTTATCGAAGTAGTCTTTATGATAGGGATCTGGCTCCTATATGACCTCCACAAATTCTATCATGCACTTTCCATAATACAAAATTAGCCTCCGAAGGTTGGAGACATCTCAATAATGGTAGCAAATATGATCTTTTATACAACTTATTCTTATACAAAATGTACCGAAAGGCTTGATTCTTGAGTTTTTGAGCTTCTTTCGGATCATGAGGAAGAACTTTCTCTTTGAGATAGGCAACTAATGGGTCAATCCAGCTCGGCTCGATCTCCGTATACATAACGAGGTGTGATTCCTCTGAGCTTGGGCAGTTTAGAGTTTCAAAAAATACTTCTTTGGATAGTTTGGCTGGGGCTGAAGTGGCTAATTTAGAGAGAAGGTTGGCTCTTATATTTTCTATCTTCGAAATCTGTCGAATGCCAAAATTGCTGAAGGCCAGAGTCAAATTCTTTACTTTCTCATGGTATTTCATCTTACTTTCCTTCCGTGCTTCATAGTTGCCACTAACTAGGTCGACCACTAATTAGAAATCACTATAGACTTGAAATCAATCTACTTTTAACTTTCTTGCTATTTTTAATCTAGAGATCAATACTTCATATTCGGCCCCATTATTAGTTGCAGAAACTTCAAAGCGTAGCACGTACTCGATGACGACTCCCTCAAGGTTGACCAAGACTAACCCCACATCTACTCCAGTGGAGTTGGACGAACCATCCACATACAAGATCCAAAAACCTTCGAAAAGATTAGCACTTTCTTTGGAGAGGCTCGGTTGCAATCATGGGATATCGGTCTCATTCTGTTCAAGCTTGGCTTCATCTAGAATAGTGCATTCAACTATGAAGTCGGCCAGTGCCTGAGCCTTGATTGCTGGCTGAGGTCGGTAGTTGATGTTGAACTCTATTAATTCAATGGCCCATTTTGCAATTCTTCCAGAAGCATCCATTTGATGAAGGGTTACTCTGATCAGCTAGTCAGTGAGGAGTGTTATAGCATGTCCCTGAAAGTATGCTCAAAGTCTTCTTGCTGTAATAAGAAGAGCATAAGTTAATTTTTTCTAACTCTATATACCTCGTCTCGACATCCCTTGGGATCTGGCTTATGTAGTAGACTGGTTATTGTACTTTCATCTCTTCTTCAACCAGGACTGCCGCTATCACCATAGGAGAGATCGTTAGGTAGAGAAATAGCTCCTCTTCAGATTTGGATTTGGCTAGTAAGGGGGCGAGCCGAGGTAGTTCTTGAGCTCATCGAACGTCTTTTGGCATTCCTGAGTCTAGTGAAAATCTTTTGGTTTCCTAAGGATTTGGAAGAAGGGCATACAGTGTCGATCGATCCCGAGGCAAAATGATTCAAAGACGCCACCTTCTCGATCAAGCACTAAACTTTCTTGATGGACATTGGAGCAGTCATATCCTGGATAGCTTGAATTTTCTCCGGATTGGCCTCGATCTCTCATCTCGAGATCATGAATTTCAAAAATTTTTCTGAGGCTACCCCAAAGGCGGACTTGATTGGGTTCAGCTTCATCTTGTATTTTCTAAGCGAATCAAAAGCCTCTTCAAGATTTGCGACATGATTGACAATCTCTCAACTTTTGACCAGCATGTCATCAAAAGCCTCTTCTAGACTCCATTAAGTCAGAAGGCATCTAGCGTCAAATGGATTCTATACCAATAGTACTCTTAACGAAGTAGACTTTGTGACAGGAATCTGGCTCCTACATCACTTTCATAAATTTCATGGTGCACTTCCGATAAGGCAAAGTCGGCCTCTGAAGGTTGGAGACATCTCAACAGTGGTAGCGAATACGACCGTTTATATCACTTGCCCTCATACAAAATATACCGAAAGGCTTGATTCCTAAGTTTTCAAGCTTCTTTCGGATCATGAGAAAGAACTCCCTCTTTGAGATAGGCAACTAATGGATCAATCCAGCTTGGCTCGATCTTCGTCTACATAACGAGCAATGATTCCATTAAGCTTGGATATTTTAGAGTTTCAAAAAATACTTCTTTGGACAGTTCGGCTGGGGCTGAAGTGACCAATTTAGAGAGGAGGCTGGCTCTTATATTTTCTGCCCTCGGAATCTATCGAATGCCAAACTTGCCGAAGGTCGAAGTCAAATCCTTTACTTTCTGAAGGTATTTCATCATACTTTCCTCCCATGTTTCATAGTTGCCACTAACTTGATCGAGCACTAATTGGGAATCACTGTAGACTTGAAATCGATCTACTTTTAACTCTCTTATAATTTTTAACCCAATGATCAGCGCTTTATATTCATCCCCATTATTAGTTGCAGAAAATTTGAAGCGTAGCACATACTCGGTGATGACTCCCTTGGGGTTGACTAAGACTTACCCTACACCTGCTCCAATGGAGTTGGACGAACCATCCACGTACAGAGCCTAAAAACATTCGAAAAGGTCGGCACTTTCTTCAGGAAGGCTCGGTTGCAATCATGGGATGCCGATCGTGTTCTGTTCAAGCTTGGCTTCATCTGGAATGGTGCATTCAACTATAAAGTTAGCCAATGCCTGAACTTTGATTGCTAGCCATGGTCGGTACTTGATATCAAACTCTATTAATTCAATGGTCCATTTTGCTATTCTTCCAGAAGCATCCATTTGATGAAGCATTGCACCGATCGGCTGGTCAGTGAGGAGCATTATAGCATGTCCCTAGAAGTATAGTTGAAGTCTTCTTGCTACAATCAAAAGAGCATAAGTCAATTTTTCCAACTTTGTATACCTGGTCTCAGCATTTCCTAGGATCTGACTTATGTAGTAGACTTATCACTATACTTTTGCCTCTTCTTTGATCAGGACTGTCGCTAGCACTATAAGGGAGACCGCGAGGTAGAGAAACAGCTCCTCTTTGGATTTGGATTTGGCTAGTAGGGGGCAAGTTGAGGTAGTTCTTAAGCTCATCAAATGCCTTTTGGCATTCCTGAGTTCAGTAAAAATCTTTCGATTTCTTGAGGATTTGGAAGAAGGACATGAAGCATTTGGCAGACATCGAGATAAAATGATTCAAAGATGCCACCTCCCTATTCAAGCGCTGAACTTTCTTGATGGAATTTGGAGTGGTCATCTCTTGGATAACTTGAATTTTCTTCGGATTGGCCTCGATCCCTCATCTCGAGACCATGAATTCCAAAAATTTTTCTTAGGCTATCCCAAAGGCGCACTTGGTTGGGTTCAGCTTTATCTTATATTTCTTGAGTGCATTGAAAGCCTCTTCAAGGTTAGTGACATGATTGACAATCTCTCAACTTTTGACCAGCATGTCGTCGATGTAAACCACCATATTACGATCGATCTGATCCTTGAAGATTTTATTGACCAAGCGCAGATAAGTCGCACCTGCATTTTTAAGCTCGAAGGGCATGACCCTATAACAGTAAAGACCACGGTTTGTAATAAAAGTAGTCTTCTTCTCATCCTCCGGTGCCATCCAAATTGAGTTATTGCCAGAGAAGGCATCCATGAAGGTGAGGAGCTCGTAGCCTAAAGTCGCATGTACCATTTGATTGATTCTGGGCAAAGGGTAGCTATCTTTTGGGCAGACCTTGTTAAGCTTCTTAAAGTCGATGCACATCGTCCACTTGCTATTGGCTTTCTTGATTAGGACCATGTTAGAGACCCAAGTTGGATAGCTGACTTCTCGGATAAATCCAGCATTAAGAAGCTTATCGACTTCTTCTGCTATTAACTTCTACCTTTCTGGTGCATGGCCTCAAACTTTTTCTTTCATTAGTCGATGCTTGGGATCAATGGCCAGTTGATGTTCTATAACCTCGGCATCAATCTCAGGCATATCCACTGGAACCCAGGCAAAGATTTCAGCATTCCTCCTTAAAAAGGTGATGAGGTGCTCCCAAACTTCATCTTCTAGATTGAAGCCAATTTACACCGTATGCTCCGCATTTTCATCATTCAGGAGGATGGTTACAAGATCTTCTATGGGCTCATCCTATTCTTTGGCAAGGTCATCATGGACATCTAGCCCATCAACAAGATAAGGGTCTAACTATTCTTCCTTTTGCAGAGTAATTTAGTAGCAGTGCCTTGTTAGAGCTTAATCTCTCCTAACCTCTCCGATCCTGTAACTTATCAAAAATTTCATCTTCAAATAATAAGTTGACACCACCGCCCGAAGTGCATTTAAACTAGATCGGCCAAGAATTTCATTGTAAGCAAAGGGAGCCTTTACTACTAGAAAATCTACCTATGCTCTGGATTGTCTTGGATATTGCCCTGTAGCCATGGCCAGAGTTATTATACCTTCAACTAGTACTACAGTACCAGCGAAGCCTACCAGGAAAGAGTTTATTGATCCAAGCTGACTATTAGATATTGATATTTTGGAGAAAGCATCATAAGACAAGACATCAATCGAACTTTCATTATCAACTAGGATGTGACATACATCATAGTCTGCTATATTTAAAGAGATTACAACTACATCATTATGTGGAAACTATACTCCCCATGTATCTATCTTAGTGAAGGTTATGAGTTCTTCAATCCTCCATCTCTTCATTGATCCCTCAGATCCATTGACCACTTCTTATCGAAGTCCCCCAGAGATAGTGTTGATGATGTCGAGAGATAGCCGATCTTCTTGTTGCTCCTCTCTCCTTGGTGGTTCTGGCTGTGACATTGCCCTTGACCGATCTTCTCTTGCTTTAGGCCGATGTCAGAGGAATCGACCCAGCGGGCCTCTCCTAATGAGCTTCTTGATCTCATCTTGGAGCTCAATGCATTCTTCAGTACCGTGGCCATGATCATGATGGTAGAGATAGTATTTGCTAGGATTGCACTTACTAGGATGAGTGCACATCCTTCCAGGCCTCGGCAGTTGCTCCTTGATCTCCATCAATACTTGAATTTTTGGAGCAATGAGAGGGGCGTAGTTGTGAAATCTTCTGGGAGGAGAACTTCTTCGTGCCCTTCTATCGGGGCTTCTTTGATGACGAGCTCGAGGAGGAGTTTGAGCTTGCTAGCGCTCGAGGGGAGTCTGTGTGCACAGTCGAACTTCATTCGGCCTTCCATCGACTGCAGATTTATTAGTCTCACCCAATTGCCACTCTCCTATCGCTTCCTCATCATTCAATTTGAAGGCTTCTTCTGCTCGGACATATCCTTTAGTTTGAGCTAGCAAATAAGCAAAGTCCCTTGGGTATTTCTTCTCCAGGAAGAATAATAAATCATTCTTCTGAAGGCCATCCTTGAGTGCGGCCATTGCAACAGACTGATCTAGGTTCTGGACCTCCAATGCAGTAGTATTAAATCGGATGACATAAGTTCGGATAGATTTTTTCTCCTTCTGCTTGATATTCATCAAAAAATCTAAACCTCAGCGGGAATGCCGGTAGCTAATAAAATGAGCCACAAACTGATGGCTCATTTGATCAAAAGAGAAGATCGTACCAAGCTTCAACATCAAGTACCAATTTCTTGCTGTTCTCTTTAAGGTAGATGAGAAAGCTCGGCATAAGATGGCGTCTGGTGTACCATGGAGCAACATCATGGTCCAAAAGGCCTTCAAATGATCGATCGGATCAGAGATTCTATCATAGCTTTCAAATTGAGAAAGCTTGAAGTTTGGCAGAATGGGCTCTTGCATAATTCGGAACGAAAAAGGAGGATCGATGCAGACCCCATCATGGTGAGCTGGGGTGATGTGGTGGTGTTTCTCAATTCGTCGGTCCATCTTCCATAGTTTCTGATTGAGGACGTCATCTCGATCGTAGATCTTGGAAGGCTTTCAGCTGTAGATGGGGAAGGTCTCTTCTGGAGAAGAATCATGATCCAAACAAGAATCTTCTGCTCTCTATTTTCCCTTCCTAGGGGTGATGGGTATGCTAGCCCAAGTGCTCCTTCTTAGGATTGGTTCCTAACATCCTGATGGTGGGTTTTCTGGTGGAACCGCCATTGGAGGCTGCCGCATGGCCTACACCATTTCAGTGAGGTCCTGAATTTGCTGCATCTGTAGGTTAAATCACTTTATATCTATCATGATCGTCGATGAAGGTGGAGATTGAAGTGCTAGTGATGGAGCAGGAATGGATGGATTTGGCTCAGATCTGATGGTAGAAGTGGTAGATCTTTGAATAGTTTCCTTCTTTGGAGGTATTTCTTAGGATTGAGGGAGAGGATGGAAATGAATCTTGAAGAAGATGATCCATAGGATCGACTGAGCACTTCTTTAAGAATAATAGTACCTCAGAAATAGAGGGTCCTTTCACTAGCACCAATTCTGTTGGTGTAGAATCTGATTGACGTGAGATTGAGCTGGAGTTAAAGAAGAAGAGGTCGCTGTTGGTGACCTACAAAATAAAGTTCCATCCGAAGTCGATGATGGTGACTCTGGTAGGACCCTCTGACGATCAAGTCAGCTCTACTGGCCAATAGAAATGGAGTGCTCAGAAAAGAATTTAGCAGAGTTCTAGAAAGGAGAAGAGTGTAAGCTCAAAAGTGGCACTCCTAAGTCTTAAAAATATGAGAAGATAAGTCATGGAAAGACGGGAGTGAGTCGAAAGAAGAATAGTCTTAATAGTAAAGTTCAGAAATTGGGCCGGCTCACTTTGAGACTGAGCTGGCTTAGGTGGAAATTGGGTCGGCTCAGTCCAAGACTGGGTCGGCTAGGTTTCAAAGAAAAATTTAGATAGAGAGCAGCATTTTTATGCTGTTGGCATGGTACACAACTAGGTCGGCTCAGTCCCAGTCATAGGTTATACGGTTCAGTCTAAAACTGGGCTAACTCAATTTTTATGGGTTATTATTTTGTGTACGTGGGTTGTTTGGATTCGGAGAGTTTTTCTACGAGCTTGGACTTGATCCTTTGTAAAGTATATATACTGAAAATAGGTCAAGATTGCAAGTGTGCTGAAATATACCGAATAAAAGCTCTTTTCTCTTGAAAATCTTATTTTTTCTTCTTCTCTATTCCTTGATTTATTTGATCATGCTTTCATAGAGATCTCTGAGAAGTACTTTCTTATTGCTTGGCTAATCATCGGCGGCCATGCCGATCCATGTGGAAAGAGTGGATATTTTCAATATTTGGTATCAGAGCAGTGTTGCGTGGAAGAAAGAAAGACACCTAGGATTTACTACATCCAAGATCTGTTATATCAGGTTTTATCCTAAAACTTCTAGTTTGCTTCGTGGTTGTCTCAAGATTGAGGTGGAGATTATTTACATGGAGGAATAATGATACAGAAGTTTGAAAAGAGGATCTAGGGCTAGTTAGATCTTCTGTGAAGGATAGTTTTACTGGTGTGTGATCGTGAAGGATGTTAGGGATCTATTCTTGACTTGTTTGAAGTGATGGGATCAAGTGGATTCAAGGTGGATTTTGATAAGTTCGACAATAAGAAAAACTTTACCCTATGGCAGCAAAGAGTAAAGGATTTGTTGGTTCAGCAGAGGATCTATATGGTCTTGATAAAAGAAAGTCCAAAAAAGATCAGTGTTGAGGATTGGGAAGAGTTGGAGAAAATTGCTTTTAGCACAATCTGGATGTGCTTGGCCAATCAGGTTTTGCCCAAAGTTTGCATAGAGACTACAGCAAAGGGGCTCTGGGAGAGATTGGAGAACACATACATAGGGAAGAACATGATGGACAAACTATGGTTGAAGAAATAGTTATATAATCTGAGGATGCCCAAAGGTGGAGAGTTTGGATGTGAAGATCGACTAGGAGGATCGAGCATTGCTGCTATTATGTTCTCTCCCAGGTTTGTATGATGGTCCCATAACAATTCCAGTTTATGGGAAGGAGACCCTAAACTATGAAGAGATTGTTGATGTGCTCAGATCAAATGAGTGAAGGGAGAAGATCCGCAAGGGAGACCCTAAGTTTGAGATCTTGGCTGTGAAAGAAAGATAGGAAAGATCAAAGAAGAGAACAAGAGAAAAATTCAAAGGCAGATCAAAGTCTTGCGATCAGAGGAAGATGACATTGAAATGTTATAAATGTCATCAATCTAGACACATGAGGAGAGATTGTCCTCTTTTGAGATCAAAAAAAGAGAAGACCAGCAAGAAAGATGATACAGCTTCTGTGAGCAGTAGAGAAGACCTGCTAGTTATCAGATGGATCCACAAAATGCAATACTATGTGGATATTAAATTCAGCATTCTCGCACCACTATACTTCTCATGAAAAGTGGTTTGTTTCCTATTAGAAGATCGATGATGAAAGTGTCAGCCTTGGAGATGATCGTCCATGCAAAGTAGCTGGAATATGCTCTATCAAGATGAGGATGTACGATGGAATTATTCGTACATTATCAAATGTTAGGTATGTACTAGAGTTGAAAAAAAAAATTGATTTCTTTGGGCTAGTTGGAGAAGCAGGGTTATGCTTTTAGTAGCCAGGCTGGTAGTGGATATCCAAAAATTTCCAAGGGTGCTTTGGTGGTGATGAGAGGTAGAAGACTAAGCAATAATCTTTACAGAATGTAAGACTCAATGGTAAATGATAGTGCAGAGATGCTAGCAGCAGCACAGGAGTAGATTTTATATCGACTGTGGCACTATCGGATGGGTCATATGAGTGACCGTCGGCACACAGAACTAAGCAGAAGAGATATGATCCAAGCCCTAAAGAAGGAGGGCACAGATCTTTGTGAGCTGTGTATCTTTAGCAAACAGCATAGGATGAAGTTTGCCAAAAGTACCAAGCGCAGCAAGGGAGTGCTGGATTTAGTGCACTCGGATGTGTGGAGATTAGCTCCTATATCAGCTAGAGGTGGTGCAAAATACTTTGCTACTTTCATTAATGATTTCTCAAGGAAGGTATTGATTTATCCAATTAGAGAAAAATTAGAGGTGTTTACTCGATTCAGAGCCTGGAGAGTAGAAGTAGAGAAGAAGTCAGGGAGACAGATAATGTGTCTGAGGTCGGACAATGGAGGAGAGTATACTAGCCTAGAGTTCAGAAGGAATTATGAGGAAAATGGCATTAAATGCCATTACACGGTGAGGATGACTCTCCGACAAAATGATGTCATAGAGAGGATGAACCGAACACTGACCGAGAAGGCACGAAGTTTGAGATTGCAAATATTACTCCCAAAGTTCTTTTGGGGTGATGCTCTAACTTTTTTTTATTTTCTTATGAATAGGTCCCCTCATTATAAGCTGAATGGAGGCATTTCAGAAGAGGTCTGGAGTGAGAAGAAGATGGAGCTTGGCCACCTGAAAGTCTTCAATTGCATAGCCTATGCACATATGGAGGCAATCGAGAGGAGTAAATTGGATCTGAAATCTCAAAAGATGATATTCATAGGGTATCCATAAGGAGTCAAGGGGTACTTGCTATGGGACTCTTAGGCATAGAAGTTAATGATCAGTAGGAACGTTATCTTTGATGAGAAGAGCATCTTGAGGAGGTCTGGGATAGATGAAACTAGAAAAAATAAAGGTGAACAGTAGTGGTCAGTCAGAGAATGATGGCATGCAGGTTACATCCACTTATAGGAGTATTCCTATTGAGGTGGAGCTGGGCAGAAAAGTATTGTCTCAGATTAAAAATTAGTATAGAGGACCGTTAGTTTAGATAGATGTACAGGAGTAGCCACAGACATCAGGTAGAGATATGCTAGTGTGAGTGGCTTTGCATAAGCCCCAGCATACTATTAGGAGATTGATCAGATATGGCATTGATGAGGTTATCTCCTATGTACTCATCACTGCTAATGAAGATCGAAAAAATTATGCAGAGGCCATAAAGAGTGAGGATCATGATTCATGAATGCAGGCCATGATGAAGGAGATGGAATCACTTGAGAAGAATCAGACATGGTAGCTGGTGGATCTTCCAGAGGGTGCTCAACCTATTGGCTCGAAGTGGGTGTTCACAAAGAAAGAAGCACCTTCAGAATAAGGTGGAGTCAGATTCAAAGCAAGGCTGGTAGCAAAGGAATACTCACAAAGGTAAGGAATTGACTACACAAAAATTTTCTCTCCTATGGTGCATCATACATCTATTCAAGTTTTGCTGTCACTGATGGCACAGCATAGCATGGAATTGGAATAGATGGACGTGAAGACGGCCTTCCTTCATGAGACTTTGGAGGAAAGAATCTATATGAAGTAGCCAGATAGTTTCATGAAGATGGTATAAGAAGAAAAGATGTGTTTACTCAGAAAGTCTTTGTATGGCTTGAAATAATCTCCTTGTCAGTGGTATTGAAGGTTTAATAGCTTTATATTGAGCCTGGGTTTCAGCAATTGTGAACATGATTGTTGTATCTACATCAGGGATGTAGATGAGGAGGATGTCCTGTACCTATTATTGTATGTAGATGATATACTCATAGCCAGTAGAAGCATGGATGCTATGAAAGAGTTGAAAAGGACATTATCATCTAAATTTGAGATGAAAGATTTGGAACCGGCTGAGAAAATCCTTGGAATGGAGATTTGTAGAGATAAGTGCAAAGGAGTGCTCCATTTATCACAAGAAAAGTATGTCTAGAAGGTTCTGGAGAGGTTTGGGATAGAGAAGGCCAAACCTACAGAGATGCCATTATCGAGCCATATGTCTCTCTCCAAGTTACAGTGCTCGCAGTGAGAAGAGGAGAGAGAGTAGATGAAACAAATCCCTTATGCAAATGTTGTAGGCAGTGTGATGTACACTATGGTATACTGTAGACTAGATATAGCACATGCTGTGAGCATAATTAGTGGATACATGGCTAACCCTAGAAAGGTACACAAGAAAGCATTGAAATGGATATTGAGATATCTACATGGAATAAGGGATTATGGTTTGGTATTTGGTGGATAGCCAGGAGGATTTGGAGAACAATCTGTGAAGATATGTGAAGGTCTAGATCCTCTTGAAGGGTTTGTTGATGCAAATTATGCTAGTGATCTTAATATAAGGAGGTATACTATTAGATACCTCTTCTACATATATGGTGGACCGGTGTCTTGGAGATTAACCCTTCAGCCAATCACGGCCTTGTCTACCACAGAGGTCAAGTACATTAGGATAATAGAGGCTGCAAAGGAAGCCCTTTAGCTTAGGAGGCTGATTGATGAGTTAGGGATGGAACAAAGCATGGTTACACTATTCAGTGATAGTCAGAATGCTCTGTTGTTGGCACAGAACCAAGTCTATCATGCATGCATAAAGCATATAGATGTGAGGTACCATAGGATTAGAGAGCTGGTGGAGGAAGGTGAAGTGGAACTGTTGAAGATCCATACCAAGGAGAATCAGTCTGATGCACTCATGAAGGTACTTTCCAAAGACAGCTTTTAGAGATGTGTGGCATGGATGGGTCTGTTGAGAAGAGATGAGTTCACAAGAACTTAGAAGCACCAAGATGGAGAATGTGAGCTCAGAAGTGGCACTCCCAAGTCATGGAAACATGAGAAGTTAGGTCATGAGATGATGGGAGCGAGTCGGAAGAGGAATTAGTCTCAATAGTAAAGTTTAGAAACTAGGCCGGCTCGCTGTGAGACTGAGCTAACTCAGTCCAGGACTAGATTAGTTCAGTCTAGGATTGGGTCAGCTAGGTTTTAGATGAAAATTCAGATAGAGAACAGCATGTTTGGGCTTTTGGCATGGTACATAACTAGGTCGGCTCAGTATAGGACTGAGCCGGCCCAGTCGTAGCTTAGCCGACTCAGTCTGAAACTGGGCCGACTCAGCTTTCATGGGTTACTATTTTATGTATGTTGGTTATTTGAATTTGGAAAGTTTTTCTATGAGCTTAGACTTGACCCTTTGTAAAGAATATATACTAGAAACAAGTCAAGGTTGTAAGTATGCTAAAATATACTGAATAAAAGCACTTTTCTTCCAAAAATCTCTTCTTCTCTTCTTCTCTATTCCTTGATTTATTTGATCGTGCTTCCATAGAGATCTCTGAGAAGTACTTTCTTGTTGCTTGGCTAATCACTGGCAGCCATGTCGATCTGTGTGGGAAGAGCACAAATTTCCAATAAAGAGAGCTTAGAGAAAACGTATATCGAGGATCCCTTTTTATAGATGGAGTATGTAGTAGACTGACAGTGATAGTCATAGCCATTCGGTAGTGGGTCGCTCGAAGCCATGTGGGGTTTGTTACTGAGCGAGGCAGCATCTGTAATAGACTGATAGTGATAGCCATAACCATTTGGTAGTGGACCGCTCGAGGCCACGTGGAGTCTGTTATGGAGATAGGTGTCCATCGTCGTGATGTGCCCATTTGTCAAGATTTAATAGTCGAAGTTTGGAGAAAGCAAGTGTTGGTTGGTGAAGAGCTTTGACATGCATCAATTCTAGAGGAGTTCGGAGTCCTAAAGGGAATACGGCTAGAGGAGATCTTCCGGGAGGAATGTTAGTTGAAATCTAGAAGTAATTCGCTAGAAGAATTCGGATGGAGTTTGACTGATGGAGAAGAAGTCCAGAAGGAGTCTGATTGATGGAGAAGTTTGGAAGGAGTCCGACTGATGAAGGAGTTCGACCACTGGAGGAGTCTGGGAGGGGTTCGACCGCTGGAGGAGCTCAGCCACTGGAGGAGTCCGGGAGGGGCTCGGCCGTTGAAGGAGTTCGATCGCTGAAGGAGTTCAGGAGGGGTTTGGTTGCTGGAGGAGTTCGACTGCTGAACGAGTCTGGGAGGGGTTTGGCCGCTGGAGGAGTTCGACTACTGAAGGAGTCCGGGAGGAGTTCGGCTGCTGAAGGAGTTTGGGCAGGGTACGGCTATTGGAGGAGTTTGGGTGTTGAAGGAGTTTGGCTGCTGAAGGAGTTCGACAGTTGAAGGAGTCCGGAAGGGGTTCAACCGCTAAAGAAAGAATTCTCGATCGAAGCTCTTCTGCGATTACCAATTACATTAGTCTAAGTATTAGACTGGACTTCCACAGGA
The DNA here is from genome assembly GCA_006176705.1 of Cocos nucifera. Taxonomy (NCBI): domain Eukaryota; kingdom Viridiplantae; phylum Streptophyta; class Magnoliopsida; order Arecales; family Arecaceae; genus Cocos; species Cocos nucifera. The sequence goes on from QRFJ01001623.1 coordinate 58,573, forward strand.
GTGGGGTTTATCCCCAACAGGTGACAAAATTAATTGAGGTTAAAATGAGAGAGATCTAGATATTGGCTCTATATTTTGATCTAACTATGGGATTTCAAATCCTTAAGGGTAAACTTAAAATGTAATGAAGGACATTCATAGTTAATTAAACTTATATTGATTTAAATTTCTCAAATGAATAATTGATAAGGAGAAGCTATTAAGTCATGCTGATTTTTAAGATAATTTCAATTCATAGCATGATATGGAGGAGAGCATATTGATCTTTAGAATTAAAGTATTCAAATCATCAAAATCAATCAATTATACTAATCTTACTAATATATAAAAAGAATTTCAAGCAAGTAAATTTAATATGAAATCATATTAAAGTCAATAGATTTAATCAAAATAACTTTAACAATCATTGATGATATGTTGTGAGAAAAAAATTTAGATTATACCATGCATCAATACCCATCTCCTTTCATTTTCAAAGCATCCATCCATAAAAATTTGCTCCTTTCACTTCATTGGATGCTTAGAGTACCTGCAAAAATTACTTACTAGTTTTTGGTACCCAAGTCACCTTGGATCCATGAAGGTTAGAGCTCATGGTTCCTTTTGGAACCCAAATTTGTTTGATATATGTTTGGCCATTTCTTTTAAAGTTGTATTCAAAAATTTTATGATCAACTTTATTATATTTAAACCACTTAATTGAATGATTTTCAATTGAAGTTTTGTTACGCATATTTTTGTCAAACTTTTGTTTTCTTATTGAATCATAACTAATTCTATGTTTGTCAAAAATAGCTCTTTGATCATTTAAAATGGCTTGAAGCTTTTGAGACCCAATTGTAAATTTTTCAGTTATGGACTTCAGGCTTTCAATCTTTTTCTTTAGTTTGATATTTTTTTCTAAAAAAGATTTTTCAAATTTACCCTTTTCTTTAGCAGAAATCTTAGTTTATTAAGTTCTTCTTTCAACTTAAGATTTTCTTCAATCATAGATTTTTTAGATTTTAAAAATCTTTTTTTTTTTTTAACTAAGAAATTTTTAGATTTAACTATATTATCATTTTTCTTAGTTAGACTTTCAATTTGTTTCAAGAAATTTTCTTTTTCTTTGGCCATTTTTCCATATTTTTCAAAAAATCTTCTTTTTAACTTAAAATATTATCTTTTTGTTCAGCTAATGAAAGATTAAATTTTTTAAGTTCTTTATTTTGTAGCCTTACCTTCTTCTGTTCATCCATTAACTCATTGAAGGCTTCATATAATTCATTAAAAGTAAATTCAAAGGAGTGTTCATGATATATCTCGTCATTTTGAGCCACGAGACAATAACTTGCTATACCTTCCCTTTCTCATTCTTCTCTTCTTTGCTTTGCTCCCCCTTAATCAATGCCTTATTTTTCATTTGTTTCTTCTTTTTCTTTTTCTTTTCATCCTCATGAGCCATGAGACATATGCTGGGGTGAGCTTGATTATCCTCTTGGGAGCTTGGTTCTTCTTTTCGATCGGCTCCCTCAAAAGTTATTTTCAAATTCTTCCAAACTTATTTTGCTGAAATACAAGAAGAAATTAGATTGAACTCATTTATATCTAATGAACAATAAAGTACATTTAAGATCTTAGCATTTAATTGTATTATTTCTTTATAATGCTCTTTTAATACTTTAGGGGTGTGTGAGCCATCAACTATGATCTTCCATAAGTTATAATTGTATGCTTCTATGAAAATACGCATGCCTGCTTTCCAATAAATATAATTTTATTCATTAAGCATTGGGGGTCTATCAATAGAATAGTCTTCACTAAACAAAGAATCCATTTGGATCACCTAGATTTTTAGCTCTTGATAGTTAGGTCAGCAACTAATAACAGAGCACCCACTCTGATACCACTAGTTGCACAGGTACGGCTACCCAAGAGGTGGGTGAATTGGGTTTCTAAAAAATTTTGGCCAATTGATACTCTAATATAAATATGTGCTTCTAATTAAAAAAAACTTGAATGTTTATGGTGAATCAGCAATGTGTAGTAGCGGAATTAAAAGCAACTAACTAATGCAAATATGTAAAGCAAATAAGGAAAGCAAAACCACAAAACAAACACATAAAGATGTTATAGTGGTTTGGTGCAATTCCGCACCTACATCCACTTTTCAAGCTATCCTCTTGAAAATTTCACTATAATCTGAGATTACAGTGCACTTGTTTTGACTCGGGATCATCAATAAATCCAATTGATTTTGTCGGGCTCACCAACCACAACCCTACACTGATAGTTTTCTTGGGATCACTATCAATCCGATTGGTTTTAACCTAGGAGCAGCAACCATAATCTTTATACTATCCAATTTTTGGTTTGGACTAACCCAAACCCCAAGTTTCTTTCCCCTAAAGAAACTTGTAAAGAAACAAAAATACAAGTATAAAATTTAGCACAAAAAAAAAAAACTTTTTTTTAAGTTTGATGGAGAGGCTGAAAGATGGCTCTTGAAGCTTTATATTCTCTCCTTTGAAGGCTGAGAGGAAGCTTAAATGAATGAGGATGGTCACACTTTGAAGCTCTCTAAATTTGATGCACAAGATCCTCTCTTTTCTCTCTTTTTCTTTAGATATTCAATAAACCTCACTATTTTAATGATTTCTACTTTCAATCCATTTAATCTTTCTTTCAAAATATTTCTACAGCCTTTTATACTCTTTATGATAGCTTAAGGATCACTTCTAGCCATTAGAAGCCTTGAAATAGCCGTTGGAGTGGAGAAATGATTATTTGAAAAAGCTATAGAAAAATAGCCGTTACGATCACTAGGTCGGCTCTATTTTTGATTGGGTCGGCTCAGCCCTAACTGGGTCGGCTCAGTTTATAGCTAGGTTGGCTCAGTCCACTGCATCTTGAAAAATTAGCTTTTTGCACTTTATATCCTTTGCTTCCATTGAGACTCGGTCAGCTCAGTCTTAGACTGGGTCGGCCTAGTTTGCATGCCAAGCATGCCGAGCAGCCCATTTCAAAATGAGATGACCTAAGGATCGTCTCTTGGGTTGACCCATTTGCTATAACTTGATTTTCTTCTAATTTATGCATCAAAAAATTATGGGACTGCCTCCAAAAGATTAGAAATCTTCTAAGCTTGTTCTTAAGGCTTTTGAAATAGATTTTTTTCAACTTTGTAAAATTATGATTTTGCCCCTTATCACTTTTCTTGACCTCCAACTTGATAAAATTATAATTTTAACTTAAAAATCTGAAAAGACCTACATCCATTCTTGAAACACATGGTTAAATACTTCAACACTCAAAGTTTGACAATCATCAAAATCAATCATGGGGTCAACAACATCTATCTAGGTATTAGATACCAGGAGTCCAGTTTGCATATGCAATTCTTTGCATGAACTTCAAATTGGTAGAAAGTTTGAGGATGATGATAGATTCCTAAACGTTGGGGGTGGAAGGAATGTTCCAGTCCTAGAATTGAAAATTCTTGAGCTTATTTTTAAAATAAATAATATCATTTTAAGTGACTATCACTATTGTCCATCCTTTATAATGAACATAATATCTATAGGACTTTTGGCCCAGGATTGTTATAGTTTATCAATAAAAAAAATTATTATAATATCATTATGAATGATGTTAGAATAATACGAGGATAATTAAGAAATGATATTTATATTTTATCATAGCCTATTAGTATAATGTACACGTCAAATAAATAGCCAAAACTAGATAATATCATCGATACCTATCTTTGGCACTATTGGCTTGATCATATAAATAAGAATATGATTAACAGGTTAGTTAGGAAGCATATCTTGATATTGATAATTGTAAATCATTGACTACCTATGAGTCCTACCTTCTTAGTAAGATAACAAATCATCTTTTATTGAAAAGGGTGAATGGGCTATTGATCTTCTTGGTCTAGTATATAATGATGTATGTAGACTTATGAATACTTGTGCCAGAGGCGGGTACTACTACTTCGTTACATTTACTAAAGACCTATCTAGGTATGGATACATCTATCTTATGAAGAGTAAATCCGATTATTTTAAAATGTTAAAATAATATCAAAATGAGGTAGAAAAATAACTTAGAAAAAATATTAAAACCCTTCAATCAGATCGAGGAGATGAATATCTTTTCAATGAGTTTTAATACACCTAGGAGAGAATGAGATTCTCTCTTAATAAACCCCTCCTGGAAAACCAAAGCATAACGACGTGTCTGAATGAAGAAATTGGATCCTATTAGATATGGTTCGATCCATGATGGGGTATGTGAGTCTACCATTTTTTTTTTGAGGTTATGCACTTGAGATAGCTTGTTATGTTTTGAACAATATTCCAAGCAAGTCTATGAAGAAAAATCTGATTTTTCATTATAGGATTGTCCAGATGTGATCAGATCTGAGATAAATTTTTCTATAAAAGTTTCTATGATCCGATCAAATCTAAGAGTTCTCAGATATGATCAAGACAATATAATATTAAAACTTAAAAATAAAATTAAATTAGATTTAATTTTAAGTACTTGATTAGGTAATCTAATTATCCTACGATGATCCTAATCATTCCTAAGGTTCTGGAATGAGCCACGTATATGCCTGACCACTATCAGTATCCACTCAGATAGGATCTGGACATCTTCTTCTCATGAATCTTTCTTCAAAAGATTAGATCTGAATCTAATCTGTAAGTCCTTCAAAATAATTTTTGAAAGTTGTCCATCCATCTCACGAACACCATCGTTTAGATGTTGAATCTTGTGCCAAAATCCTTTGACCTTCTTCTCTGATTTGTTCCTAACTTTTGGTGTGTAGAAGAGGAAGAGAGAGAGGATTAGAGGGGGCAAGGGATATGATAGGGGTGACAGCACTTGGGTATGGAAAATTTTTCATGCGATGAAAGCACAATGGCATGAGAAGGGGTTTAAAACTTATGTGCCATCTATAGTTCCACTTTGACCAAATAACCTATTATTTGATTTAAAGGGATATGAAGGATTATTCTCCACATCAAATATCAGATCTTTATCTAGTTTTGATGCCAAAAATCCCTCTAGAAATTGGCGACAAGAGAAGATAAGGAAGAGTCCAATACGCCTACGACTCTTCCCTCAAGAGTTTGATTCAAATCAAACTATATCAAAACTTAGTCAAAACACTACCATAAATCACAAAATTTGGCACACTCATAGCATAACACAATTCCTATCACATATCCAAAAATCAAAGAAAAATTATTTTCTAAAAATATCTGATCAGGTGACCCTCATTTCTCTCAATTAGGTCAACTATTGACCCTAGTCCAATTGCACTAGGAATGAATTTAATTTCTAAAATTAATCTAACTTGAACTAATTTTAGTCAAATAAAAATAAATCTATTCAAGATACAAGAATGAGTCAAATCAAATTTGACTTAGTTGTGATGAATCAGAAAGATTATAGAAGAAGAAAGCCAAGCTCAATCATGTGCTAGCACGACTACCTTGAACCTGATTGGACTAATCCTAATCAATCGAACTAGGTTAGCTCAATTGATGACATCAAAACCTAATTCCTTATTTGTGTGACCTAGTTAGGTTCAGTTCCATATGGTAATGAGACATATTACGATCTCTATCATCGACATCATCGAAACATCTTTCGATGGATCAAAACTTTTCTGATTCATATAATTATAATGATCAATCATCAAAATCATTCTAATTGCTTCCAAAATCCATCAGTGATACCTAGTAGTATATGGTGGCAATTCATCAAAACTAAAAGTGAACCTCTTGGTGCAGCTATCTGTGTGATTGGGTTCTTCTATCTTGAGCCCCGACAGGATTAGGGTTAAGGTAAACTCGTCAAACCCAACATTCGTCATATGAATTAGTCATTCGATTCGAATCCAATGTGAAACCCTAATAGAAACTCATTCTATGATCTTTACTTTGCTATGGCCATGGGCTTAAGGACTCAATCTCATGATTATCATAGGGCTACTCCTTATCTACCGAGGTAGATAGATCCCCTATTGGTGCAATCCAATTCCTACAATGAATATGCTATAGCCAACATACACCTCAGGGTTATGATTGGCTAGGAGCCAGAGTTATAGTGTAGTCAAACTATAATACCCTCAAGATGAACTGTCGATGCACCTCAGGTCAAAGAACTAGATACATCACTATAGCATCGAGCCAATCATCGACAAAAGGTAGACTTTCTTATGACTGCTCGAGGTGGTTATGCTTAGTGCTCTCATTCTCTAACAAGTACCTATACTCTTACTCTGGTATCTCCACACCATAGACTTAAGACTTATCTATCCTAAGAAAGCAATCATACACTAACCTTCAAGATCAATCACCATCCTCATGATAATCCTATGATTCAAAGCAGTTTATGAGTTAATTATGAAAATTTATGTCTTAAATTTTCAATACTTGAAAATATGAATTGTCATTACCATTAACTCAAAGGATGTATCATAGACACTTTAAATACACACTATGATAGAAAATAATTTTTTTATTAATTTATAGCCAAAATTATAAAATTATCCTTAGAAGTGTATTACAAGTATTTAGCCAATCTGGCTTCCAGGGCACAATCTAATAGTCTGTTGCAAAAATTGTTAGATATATGTGCCCTAGAAGCCATAATTGGCTAACACTTGTAATACACTTCTAGGGGCAAAATTATAATTTTGACTATTATCAATAAAATGGATTATTTTCTATCATATATGTGTATTTAGTGTCTGTGATACATCCTTTGAGTTAATGGTAATGATAATTCATATTTTCAAGAGTTGAAAATTTAAGACATGAATAATCATTATTAACTCATAAAATGCTCCTGACCATAGGATCATCATGAGGATGATGATTGATCCAAAAGGTTGGTGTACAATCACTTCTCTTTAGTAGATGAGTCTTGAGTCTATGGTGTGGAGACACCGGAGCGAGAGTACAGGTACTCGTTAGAGAACGAGGGCACTGAGCGTGACCACCTCGAGTAGTCATTAGGAAGTCTACCTTCTCGTCAATGACTGACTCGATGCTGCAGTGGTGTGTCTGGTTCTTTGACCTGAGGTGCATCGGCAGTTCACCTTGAGGGTGTTATAGTTTGACTACACTGCAACTCGGTCTCCTAGCCATATGGAACCCTGAGGTGTATGTTGGCTATGACATGTTCATTGTAGGAACTGGATTGCATCAAGATGGAATCTATCTACCTCGGTGGTAGAGGAGCAGCCCTATGATGATCATGAGAATCAAGTCCAGAAGCCCATGGCCATGGCAGAGTGAAATAATAGAAAGAGTTTCTATTTAGATTTTCACATCGGACTTGAATCGAATGATTACATCATATGACAGAAGACTAGGGTTTGACGAGTTCACCTTAACCCTAATCTGATCGGGGCTCAAGATAGAAGAACTTAATCACACAGGTAGCTGCACCAAGAGGTTCGCATTCAGCTCTGATGGGTTGCCACCATATACTGCTAGGTGTCACTGGTGGATTTTGGGAGCAATTAGAATGATTTAGATGATCGATCATTCTAGCTGTTCGAATCAGAAGAGTTCTGATCCATCGAAAGGAGTTTCGATGATGTCGATGATAGAGATCATGACATATCCCATTACCATACAGAACTGAACCTAACTGGGTCACACAAACAAGGGTTTGAATCTGGTGATCATCAATTGAACTGATCCAGTTCAATTGATCTGAATGAGATTCAATTAGGTTCAAGAAAATCGTGCTAGCACTCGATTGAACCTAACGTTCTTCTTTTACTATCATAAATAGTTGTCCTTACTGAGCCAAAGGAGTTTGTGCTCATTCAGAGGCCTTCACCTGGTCTGACTGGAGCCTGTCCAGGTCAGAAAAGGGTTGTCTTATTTTGTAAGATAATACCTACCATTTTTGGTCACCTGCCATTTCTCGTCCTTTGACTTTGGTCAAAAGTTGACCTTTGACTGGTCAAATGTTGACCATTGATACTTTGACTTCTGTCCACATGTCATGCACCTATTGGAGAGCTGGTGGGGGCTTGTCCCCCTGCCAGAACCTGGCAAGGAGGAGGGCGCACGCCACCCTTGGCGTGTGCCCAAGCTGGAGGCGCCCAGGAGTCCCTATTGGATAGGGACTCCATCTCCTTTTTGGATTTCGATTAGACTTCTCCTAAGAACCAAGTTTGACTGGTCTTAGGCACCATCTAAGGAGGAATCCAAGGGACTCTATTCCCACCAATCAGATTTAGATCTGATTTCACAAAGGATTGTGATTGGTTGGGAAGAAGAGGAGTTGGATCACGCATAGTCTATAAATAAGACCCTGCACCCAACTCAAGGAGTATCTGAAATCAATTGAGAATCCCATGCCCCAAGGCTGCCTCTCCTCTCCTCCTCCATGCCAAGTCCATCTTCTCCCTCTCCTCTCCACATCCAAAGGAGTTTGGGATCCAAGTTGGTGCAATCCAGACGAGAGAAAGGAGACAGAAAGCTAGAAGGCTGCACTGCTGCAAAGGACAACTGTAGATCTTCGAAAGATGTTTTGAAGATCCTCAAAATCAAATTCAAATATGATTTTTAGAGACATGATAGAGAAGAAGAGGATCTCCAGATCTAGCCTGAGTGGATACCGGTAGAGGCTAGGCACTTGCATGGCTAGATTCAGAACCTTCCGCTACTTCCAGGATCATCAAAGGATAATAGGATTAAGCGATTACATTAGAAAATATAATCATAATAATATATATACTAATTTTATTTTAATTATTAAAATAATAAAGATCAGATTTGAAACATCTCAGATCTGATCTGGATCAAAGCAAAAAAAATTTGAAATATATCTCTTGATCCAATCAGATCTAAATGAACCTGATTCGAAAAATTAGGATTTTCCTTCAAAAACTTCATATGAGATATGAACTGAGCGTAAGCTGACACTCGCTCACCTTAGGGTTTAGAAATGTTTGTCTTATGTCAAATATTTGCAGGTAGGAAAGCTTGGACCTAGGTCCGATAAATGCTTGTTTATAAGATACCCAAAGAAAACTAAGGGATGTTATTTCTACCTTGCTGAAGAACAAGAGGTGTTTATCCGTAATAGAAGCAAGTACCTTTTTACAAAAAGACCTTAAAAAGGAACAACTGTCTCTAATGTTGAGCTTGGTGAAGCTCGATAGATGGAAAAACTGATAAATTCTCGTGAATCTGCAGAACTAGATTTGATAAGATCAAACCCAAAGCCCATTATAGAGGCATCCTTGAGCAGATCTGGTAGAGTACCACATCAACCAAATAGATATTATGAATTTTTGGTCTGGGATGGTGATCTTGTTGAACTCGATGAGAACAATGAGGATCCGATCACCAATATGGATGCTATGTAGAGGTCCGACTCCAATAAGTGGCTGAAACCCATGAAGTCCAAAATGAAGTCCATGAAGGTCAATAGTATATGGATACTAGTTGATCTCACATTGTAAGAGAGGTAAAAGTTACATTGATGATTAGTAGAATATATCTAGAAATGAAGACATAGAAGCGAAGGTAGAGGAATATTAACACGTCGATCAAGATCGTCAAGAGATCATGATGTATCTTGATATGTGGATGATATTCTTAATCAAGAATGACATCTTTGTATTACAGAGAATAAAGGTTTGGCTATCATCTCAATTCTCCATGAAGAACTTGGGAGAAGCTTCCTACATCCTAAGGATAAAGATCTATAAAGATAGATCTAAAAGATTGCTTAGGCTATCCTAATCCACGTACATCGATACCATGCTGAAGCAATTCAACATGGCAAATTTCAAGAAAGGCTATCTTTTGATAGGACATGAAATTTTTCTCTCAAAGAGAGATTATCTGACAACTCCTCGAGAGAGAGAGCGTATAAGTAGAATACCATATGCTTCAGCAATGGATTCTATTATGTACGCCATGACATGTACGAGACCAGATGTGGCATACTTACTAGGAACAGTGAGTAGATACCAGTCTGATCTGGGTGAGAATTACTAGAAAGTTGTAAAGACAATCCTGAAATATTGAAGAAATACTAAGGACCAGTGGCTCATCTATGGAGATGCTGACTTAAAACTTGAGGAACATATTGATTTTAGTTTTCAGTTAGATCATGATGATAATAAGAGTGTGTCAAGTTATGTGTTTACTTTCAATGGTGGAGTGGTCTGTTGGAAGAGTTCCAAGTAGCATATTATAGTCGATTTCGTGTGCAAGATGGAGTATGTCATGGCATCTGATGCTGCGAAGGAAGCTGTGTGGCTGTAGAAGTTCATTGATATGCTGGGAGTGGCATCAACTATGGAAGGTTCAGTTCTGCTTTATTGTGACAACACCAAAGCCGTAGCTCAAGTGAAGGAGCCAAAGGCACATCAATGCACCAAGCATATTCTACATCGCTACCACCATATACGAGAGATTATGGAATGAGGTGACGTCCATCTTTAGAAGATCGATGGAAAGGAGAACATAGCCGACCCATTAACTAAAGCCATCAGAATCAATATGTTCGACAATCACAAATCAAAGATGGATATTTGATACTATTCTAATTTGCTTTACTCTAAATGAGAGTTTGTTGGATATTGTATCCTAAACCCAATTATTTAGGTTATAGACGGCTGAGTAGATTGTAAATTATACTTAAATTACAAATAAATAAAATTATTATTCCGACATTTCATCACATTTGTGCATCTTCTTGTAATGAACTCTTCTGTGATGAAGTTTTTAAGACTATTTAGACTTGATAAAGGAGAATTTATTATTTAGACCTTAAATCTGATCATGACCAAATGATACGTTATCACCTAGGAAGATAATATTTATCGAATGTAGATCATTGTATGCCATATAGATTGGTTGTCCTCTTAACCAAGGAGTATGGAGATACTGGTATGGCATGCAGGTAAAATGTAGGGGCACATTTCAATGATCGTGATCCAATTGCAGAGCTCTCTACTATCAAGAGTTACTCATGAAGGATATGGGTATAAATATCTCTTAGACCTAAGTTTATCATGGTGACTTGCAAGCAACTCAATGCACTTTGGTACTGGACTACCTAAATTTTTAATTTAGTGATGGAAGGTTATTGGGTGAAGTCAAGTACTTATCTAGTCGATGCATGAGTCAAGATGGGATTGATACCTCCAAGTGTTGGAGTGAATGCATCACTGTATTTCAATTTAGCAAAATCTCGATTGGGATAGTCCATACGATGGACACCAAATTTTAAAGTATAATATGGATGATTTTTAGAGTTGGCAATTGAACACTAGATCATCCTTTGAGCATTGAGGTCAAGGGGATGAATTATATGATAACCATATGCTATAGGTTCATCGATCTTGCATTGCGAATATTCAACCTATCTAGATGTCGGGTACCATTGCTTGATGGTCACATCGATTGGTACAAAAAATTGATTCTAGTGCTATCAGCTTAGAATTTGAACCTATGGGATCATATACAATAGGAGTTTCTATTTGGATTTGACACCTCAAATTTGACCCACAGCAAGAAAAAAATTAGTTTTCAGCACAGTAGTCAGATTGGCTCTAATATGTGATCGAGCCAGCTCGAATTTAGATCGAGCCAGCTCAAACCACAGTCGAGTCGACTCTCTCAGGTAGATACATAGTAGGAGTTTGGGCGAGATACAATCGGACTAGCTCGATCCCTGACCAAGCCGGCTTGACGAAGACGAATAGAACATGATGGAGTTTTTTTGTTTGGACCTAGATTGTGATTAATCCAAGGGGTCTATGGGAGTTGTGCATGGACCATAGGATCCAACGGCCATGAAGGATTGTGGTCAAGATCTGAAGGTTGAAAAATATTTCAAGACTCCATCAAGGATATGTTTGACTCATATTAGGAGAACGAGCCCTGTTAGAACTCTTATGAACCATTGAGAAGAGGATTCTCATCCTATTTAAAGGGCTGAGGTGCTATGAAGCAAAAATAAGGGTGGCACCTATGGCGTGAGAGTCATGTAAAGAGGCTTAGATAGCCATCAAGAGGAGCTTGGCAGAGCATCGAGTATGTGCAGCTCGTGAGAGAGAGAAGCAACAAATGCATAGCATCCGACGAGGAGGCTGTGAGGCCAGAGCATCTTGTAGCTTCTATGGGTCTCCTTGGGATTTTGAGAGAGCATTTGTGAGGGTAGCTTCTAGTTGAGAAAGATTTATGTATGGTGAGTTGAGAGTGGGTGTTCTCCTCTTGAGCCAATTTTTGTCTTTCATAATGAAGCTTTGCATGCCCCTTGGAGGCGAGCCTTTAGGCTTATCCATGTACTTGATTATTTATTTATTTATTTTTTTTCTTTCATAATAATTTGGTACTAGATCCTTAATAAGCAGTATCAGAGTATCTGATATCTCAATATTTGATATCAGAGTGAATTGATACCATAATAATTGATATCAGAGCTAGATAGTACTAGAGCATAGATTATAGCAGTGGATAGAGATTGAAGAATATAGAGAAGACAAGTAAAATCAAGGTGGAGATCAACAGGTTCAATGGATAGAATAATTTCTCCTTGTGGCAAGCAAGGGTAAAGGATGTCCTCATCCAACATAGGTTGATCGATGCTCTCTTGTATGACGAGATGCCAGCCACTATAGAGATGAAGGATTGGAAGTGGATCTAGATGTAGATGATGAGCATGATCTGCTTATACCTAGTAGATGATGTAGTGATCCAAGTACTTAACGAGACTTTTTTGATAGTATTATGGTCGAAGATCGAGGAGTTGTACATGGCAAAGTCGTTCGCCAATACGCTATTCCTTTGGAGGCAGTTCTACCAACTATGGATGGATGAAGGCCAGAGTGTATGGAAGTATCTATCCAACTTTTAGAAGATTCTCGCTGACCTCCTCAAAGTTCATGAAAAAGTTGAGAAGAAGATCGGGTCATTGGTCTTGCTAGTATCGCTGTCCCCTTCGTATGAGTCCTTGATGACTGCTCTTCTAGTGGAAAAAAGCACCATCAAGATGGACAAGGTCACTGCAGCGATACTCCAGAACGAGATTCTCAAGAGGAAGAATCCAACTTTAAGCTCAGATGGTGGTAGCTTAGCATTGGCAACTTTTGAAGGAGCAGGAGGTAGTGGACGGAGCAATAGAGGAACATGAGGAGGACGATTTGAAGAAACCAGATCTATAGTTTCATGGATAGATCACAAAATTTTTTCAGGATTAGATAGTGAAAGAATTAAATAAATTAAATATTTATTTAAATAAATATGTAAATACCTAGATCTCAGATCTATTATATGATCAAGGCATGATATTAAATCAAAAATTAAAAACATAAAGAAGAAGAAAAGGTTGATCACATCAACCTAGATCTACATTACATCTAATGCAGGTATGAAATCAATTAATCAGATCGATTACCTATGCAAGTTAGATATTCTAACTTACTGATCTAGACTTAAAGATGAAGTCATGAGCCACACATGCATCCGGCCTCTAGGAGTCATCCACATAAGCCCACGAGTACGATCAGAAATCTTGATGTAGGAAATCAACATAGTATGCTAGTACTGTGCTGATCTTTCTTCGATGGTCAATTAGATACCTCCTTCTTCTATATTTAGACTCTTCTAAAAAGGAGGAGGGGAAGAGGTTTTAGATGTGAGATGCTCTTAGAAAACTCAAAGAAGGAGAAAGGGAAGAGGTGAACACAGCAACCGTAGAAGAAGACCCTCTTCTTCTTCTCTTTGCTCTCACCTAGACACCTAGTTTTGTGTCTATTGAATCTTAATGCCCAAGAATAATTTCCATTTAATTTTCACACATCCAAATCCTCTCTCAAAGGTCTATGTTTCACAAAAAAATTAATTAAAAATTCATTTTAAATAATAAGTTATGAAAGAGCCTTGTATAAGTTAAATTTTTAAACAAGTCAGGACCGTATATGGAAAGTTGTTGGGGCGCCCAACACTTGGGCGCCCCCTCCTCATCCCATGCTATGGACACCCAGAAAAGAGCACACCAAAAATCTCCTTTTTACCATGGAAATCAGAAAAGAAATCAGGATGGGGGCGGCACACAAGGGAAGAGTCAATGTTTGTTAGGATTCTATCATATATAGTCCAATACCATAACAACTTTCCATCTATTGACTTGGTCCTTAACTAATTCCCAAATAAATAGGAGAGAAAGAGAAGGGCATGCATGAGAGGGCCTGGGGAGAGGATTTTTGATGAAAAAATCCTAAAAAATAGGAGTGGGGGGGGGGGGTGTTGGGGCTAAGGTGGCGCAAGGAGGGAAGTACTAGTCATACTAGGACTTCCAATTTGACTTGGTCAAACAAACTCTTTTAACTAAATTAAATTAAATTTATTTCAATCTAATTAAAATAGATCTTAGTCCAACCAAAACCTTAATTAAATTAAATTAAATCAAATTTAATTTTAATTTAATTTTTAATTAAATTAAAGGCTAGGTTGATGCAAGTCCTAGTCTCATTAGGACTTCCAATTTGACTTGGTCCAACTTGATCTTTAGATCAAATAAAATTAAAATTTATTTAACCTAATTAAAATAGATCTTAATCTAATAGAGAACTAAATTAAATTATACTAAATTAGAGTTAGTTCTGATTTAATTTCTAATCAGATTAGAATTTGGGTTGACCCAAGTCCTAATTGAACTAGGACTAGTTCTTCCTTGCACTTAGTTTATCTAATAAACCAGTTGAACTTGATCCAATCAGGCCCAAACTAAATCTAATTAAATTATATTTAATTAAACTTAATTTTAGTCCACTGGCTTAATCAAATTAAGCCAAATAGCAATCAAATTGCTAATCGATCCTTCTGCAATACTTGCACTAGGTTAAACATCAATTGTATTGATTGTTTAACCCTAGAATGATTCTAAATTGCTGATCAACAATTCGATTGGATCATGAACTCTAATGTGTTTGATCTCATAGGTCCGAACCTAAGTCGGTAGCATAGGAATAGATTTTTATACCAATCAAAGTAACCATCTAGCAATGGTATCCAATGGTCGGATAGGTCGAATGTGTAGAACAATATCCTTAGAACCCATGCAGATATAGTTTCCAGATAATTCATCCCCTTAACCAAAATGCTCGTAGGACACCTTAGAGTTCAACTGTTAACTTTGATCAGATTGTCCACATTGTATTTCAAAATATCAAATCCATTTGATGGATTACCCTGGCCAAGGTTTTGCTATATTAAAATACAGTGATACATTCTTCTCTAACTCTTGGAGTGGTTAATTTCATCTTGATCACACACCGACTTCACAAGTACTGTTACTGAATTAAAAATTTAGTTAGTCTGATAGCAAAGCATAGTGAGTTACTTATAAGTGACTGAGGTGATTTCAGGTCTAAGGGACACTTACACCTATATCCCATTAGAGACATTCTCGACAGCAGAATGCTTTGGAGTTGGTCACGTTCAATAATGATGTACCCATACATCTCATCTATATGCCATACTAAAATCTCCATACTCCTTGGTTAAGAGAACAACCAACCTATATGGCATACAATGACCTATGCTCGATAGACGTTGTCATCCTAACTAACAGCCTATCATTTGGTCGTGAATAAATTTAAGGGCTAATCGATAAATCCTCTCTTTATCGAATCTAAATAGTCCTAAGTACTTCATCACAATAATGGAGTTTGTTAGAAGATGAATACTTTATGATGAAAAGTTGTCAAAAATATATTTTATTTATTAATCAATAAATTATAGATACAATGTTGGTCAACCATCAACAGACTGATGATTGGCTTTAGAATACATTTTTTAACAACTTTCACTTATCTTAAAGCCACTCGGCACAGTATCTAATATCCATCTTTGACTTGTAGTTGTCAAACTCTGTTATCATCAAAGCTTTAGTGAAGGGATCGACCAGGTTCTTCTTTTCATTGATCTTCTGAAGGTCGACGTCATCTCGATCCATGATCTTTCGGATCAGGTGGAAGTGGTGCAGAATGTACTTCGTCCGTTGGTGTGCCTTCAATTCTTTCGCTTGAGCAATGGCACTAGTGCTATCACTATAAAGTAGGATCGGACTATTAAGAGAGGGCGCTACTCCGAGCTCGATAATAAACTTCCTCAGCTACATAACTTTTTTTGCAGCATCTGATGCTACCATGTACATTGCTTTGTAAATAAAGTCTGCCATAATATGCTGCTTGGAACTCTTCCAATAGATGGCTCCACCATTTAGAGTAAAAATATATTCTGATATGCTTCTATTGTCATCATGGTCAAATTGAAAGCTAGAGTCTATAAACCCCATAAGTTTTAGATCTTACTCACCATAAACTAACCATTGGTCCTTAGTATTTCTTAAATACTTAAGTATGGCTTTAACTACTTTCCAATGGTTTTCTCCATGATTAGATTAGTATCTACTCACTACACCTAGTGAGTATACCACATCTAGTATTGTACATATCATGGTGTACATGATAGTTCCTACTGTCGAAGCATATGGAACTCTACTCATATGCTCTCTCTCTTTAGGAGTTGTCGGACAATCCTTCTTAGAGAGAGAAATTTCATGGCCTATCAAGAGATAGCCCTTTTTGGAATTCTTCATGCTGAACCTCTTCAGCATAGTATCTATGTACGTGGACTGGGATAACCCAAGCATCCTTTTAGATCTATCTCTATAGATCTTCATCCCTAGGATGTAGGATTCTTCTCCCAAGTCCTTCACAAAGAACTGTGATGATAATCAGACTTTTATTCCTTAGAGTGTGGGGATGTCATTACCGATTAAGAGAATGTCATCTACGTATAAGGCAAGAAATACTATTGCTGGACCATTTGTCCATTTATAAATGCAGGGCTCTTCTCCATTCTTAATGAAGCTATATGTTTTGATCACCTTATCAAAATACATGTTTCAACTCCGAGATGCCTGCTTCAATCCATAAATGAATCTCTAAAGCCTACACACCTTGGACTCATCTATGGATGTGAACCCCTCAGGTTGTATCATATACACCTCTTCAATCAGCTCTCCATTTAGAAAAGCTATTTTCACATCCATCTGTCAGATCTCATAGTCTAGATGGACAGCTATCACAAGCATTATCCGAATGGATTTGAGTAATGCCATAGGGAAGAACGACTCGTTATAGTCAATACCATGACGTTGATGATACCTCTTGACAACCAGATGGACTTTATAAGTCTCCACTTTTCCATCTTTGCCCCTTTTCCTTTTGAATACCCATTTACACCCAATGGGTTTAACCCCTTCGGATGGGTCAACCAATGTCCACAACTTTGACCTTCATGGACTCCATTTCGGATTTCATGGCCTCAAGCCATCTCAGAATTAGATCTCTGCATAGCATTCATATAGGTGTTTGGATCCTCATCATTCTCATTGAGTTCAATGGGATCGCCATCTCGGACCAAGAAACCATAGTATATATTCGATAGATGCGGTACTCTATCGGATCACTTTAATGGTGCAGGTACACTAGGCTCCAGATTTGATCTAATCGAATTTGATTTTGGTTCAGCTATAGGTGTCAATTTTTCTACCTATTGAACTTTCTCAAGTTCAACCTTAGAGGCAACAGTTCCTTCACCAAGAAACTCCTTTTTTAAAAAGATTGTCTTTAGGCTGAGGAACACCTTTTATTCTTTAGCATGGTAGAAATAGTGATCCTTACTTTCTTTGGGATACCCTATAAACACACACTTATCAGACTAGGATCCAAGCTTACCTATATGCAAATTTTGACATACGCTGGACAACCCCAAATCCGCAGGTATGAGAGTGTCCATATCTCATATGGAGTCTTTGCGATAGATTTACTTGGTATATTGTTCAATATATAACATGCAGTCTCAAGAGCATAATCCCAAAATGAAATAGATAGACTAGCAAAACCCATCATGAATCAAACCATGTCTAACAAGGTTTGATTTCTTTCCGATACACCATTATGCTATGGTGTCCCAGGAGGAGTCCATTATGAGAGAATCCCATTCTCTCCTAGATATATCAAGAACTCACTGGATAGATATTCACCTCCTTGATCTGATCAAAGAGTTTTAATATTCTTCTCAGTTTATTTTTCTACTTCACTTCGAAATATTTTGAATATTTCAAATTAATCCGACTTATATTTTATCAGATAAACATATCCGTATCTGGATAGATAATCTATGAAAGTTATGAAGTAGAAATATCTATCTCTAGCACATATGCTCATTGGTCCACATACATCAGTATGTACTAGACCTAAGAGCTCATTTGCTCTTTCACCCTTTTTAGTAAAAGTTGACTTGGTCATTTTTTCAAGAAGACAGGACTCACAGATCGGAAGTGATTAACAATCACTGACTTTGAGAATTTTCTCTTGGGTCAACCTATTTATCCAGTTCTTATTAATGTGACCTAGCCTATAGTGCCACAAGTAGATATTAGAGATATTATCTAATCTAGGATGTTTTGTAGAAGTGTACAATACACTCACAGGCTTTGATAAAATATAAATACCATTTCTTTGTTATCCTTGAATTATTATAACATCATTCATAATGATATCACAATAATCTCTTTTTATAGATAAATGATAACCATCCTTGGCCAAAAGGCTAATAGAGATTATATTCATCAAAAAGGAAGGATAATAATAACGTTCACTTAATGAAATGATATTAGTATTGAGAATAAATTGTACTATTTCCATAGCTAGAACTGGAACAAACCTTCTATCTCCAACATTCAGAAATTACTAATTATTCTCAAATATTCTACTAATTTGAAGTCCTTGCAATGTATTGTAAATATAGATTGGACTTTCGGTATCCAATACCCATGTAGAAGTATCACAAAAAATAAATTATAAGGTATTATCATATAACATCCTTGATCAACAACTACTTGCTCATCTCTCTCATTCAGCCTGTTGGGATCATGGGAATCACGATACTGAGGATAGTTCCTCTTTCAATACTCCTGCTTCTTACAATGAAAGCACTCAATCTGATCTAGGTTATTCTTGGACCTTATGTTTAAATTAGACATAGAGACCCCAGCACGAACCACTTCGTGCTGCTGAACAACATTCAACTTTTGATACTTATTATCGAAGTTGGGTCCCATAAGTTAATCACTATCTAATAGTGAATGGAACAACTGTGGTTAGGGTTTAACTACATAAAGAAAAACCAAAAGCTTAATTAGTAATTGATTCATTATACCTAAAGATTTGGACTTTAATCAAAAGATTTCTTCCACTATTTTATTAGAATTGGTTGCCTCTACCTCCAATTTGAGGAATTATCCTAATTTCTTAGTGGATACTAGAATCCATATAGATTGCACACAAGCCCAACTTTGGTTGGTCAACCTATGTACATCTAATGGTAGGTTCATAACCAATTATTTCTTTAAATAATTTTTAGTAATTCAATTTTGCCTCAGGTATCTTTTCAGTAGGCTAGGGCCTCTACTGAAAGTCCCAGTTAGGTTCAATTAACATGATCATACTTGGTCCATCTAACTAATGAATGATTAAGTCCAACTATGGTTGATCAACCTAACCACCATTTAGAGAGACACGGTTAAGAAATCATATTATAAATGATAATTCCATTAGTGGATAAGCACCAGGCCTATAGGCCTCCAATGATTATCAAACTAATGGATCCATTATCATCCACTTAATGAGAAGCTATGATCTAGTTATCACCATAACTATTTTATTTTAAGAATCTAATAATTTTAGAGGATTTAATTAATTTGATTTATAGAAAAGGTCAGATTAATCAGCTTGTCATGGTCCTCCCACTAGCTTCACCAAATTAGCTTAAGGGAGACCATTAATAGGCTGGACTAGGAGCACCTAAATCAGTCACACTGATTTACCTAGCTGACATGGGTCAGCTCAAATTGTCAAGTGATCAGATCAAAATTTAATCTCACCAAGAAGGCCAGGTAAGTGAGATCAGTGGGAGAGTCTACCAAAGCTTGCCTTAGACACCATCAAAAATGGCCAGATAAGCAGACTGCCATTTAAAAACCATTGATCATATGTGCCAAACTTACCATAGACACCAACTAGTTTAATTAATTTTGATTAGATCAACCTAACAGTTCGAGCTAGAGCACTTAGCCATGAATCAAGTTCATTTGATTCTTGTTAAAGACATGGACTTGACCAACTATAACTATTGTAATTGATCTAGAGAATCCTTGACCTAATCTAAGATAATAATTGATTAGATTTAGTCAATTCTCTAATTAAGTCCATTCTTTAATCTAACCTTAGCTCTAACCCAATTAATGGACCTAATCCCTACTAACCCATTAACCGAATGTGTTATGATTCATATCATAGTATCTTTAATTTACAATCTTAGAACCTAATCAAACAAATTCTTAATTCTTAATTAAGCTTTGGGCTGAGGGTTGGGGTTTGACATTTTGAAAATAATTTTCATGTTTGTAAAATATTTTTATAACATGGTTCTATCAACCAAATTGCATGTTTGATTCATAATCAATATGCAAGCATAATAAACATGAAACTACTTTGGATCTAATCTAAATAGATTCATATATTTGAAATAGTTTTAATATCAATCAATCATAAATCAACTTAGATCAAATCTAACATATTTATGATGATTAAAACTAGATTAAAATATTTTTAATTAGATCATAAAATCTCTTAGATCTAATATAAAATTTTATGATCAATATTTTAGATCAGCACGTACTAGGACAATCTTTCCACTATAAGGGGTAAATCATACAGCAGGACAATCTTATAGCAGTTCGTGCAATCTAAAAACTTTATTTTTAGATCTAAAATATTTTTATATTTATTAAATCATAATAAAATTAGATTCAATCTATTAAATTTATGATTAGGAGTAGATCATCATGAACTAGGATAACCTTTTCATTATAAGAGATAAACCTTACAACAGAACAACCTTATAGTAGTTCGTGACATCAAAATTTTTAATTTTAGATTTAATAATTAGATTATAAATTAGATCTAATCTAAAAAATAATCTAAACATGCTCATGAAATCATGTAATAAAAATCTGGGCTTTGATACCAATTGAAAGAACCAGATCTTGGGTTTCACGAGTAGATCTTAAACTTTTCAGGGTCAGATAGCGAAAGACTTAAGTAAATCAAATATTTATTTAAATAAATATGTAAGCACCTAGATCTTAGATCTATTACATGATCAAGATATAATATTAAATCAAAAATTAAAAATATAAAGAAGAAGAAAAGGTTGATCACATCAACCTAGATCTATACTATATCTAATGTAGGAATGAAATCAATAGATCAGATCTATTACTTGCACAAGTTAGAGGTTCTAACTTACTAATCTAGGCTTGAGGATAAATTCATGAGCCTAACATGCATCCGAGCTCTGTGAGTCATCCACACGAGCCCAGGAGCACGATCAGAATTTCTGATGCAGGAAATCAACACAGTATGCCTAGTACTATGCTAATCTTTCTTCGATGGTCGATCAGATGACTCTTTCTTTTGGATTTGGACTCTTCCAAAAAGGAGGAGGAGAGGAGGTTTCAGATGTGAGACACTCTTAGAAAACTTAAAGAAGGAGGAAGGAAAGAGGTGAACACAGCAATCCTAGAAGATGACCCTCTTCTTCTTCTCTTTGCGCACACCTGGACACCTAGTTTTGTATCTATTAAATCTCAATGCCCAAAAATCATTTATTGAAAATTGTGTTCCAAAGCCAATCGTATGCCTGTTGATGATTGAGATATTATAATTAATTTATTAATTAATAAAAAATATTTTGGCATCTTTTTTTATCATAAATTTATATTTTCTAATGAACTCCATTATTGTGATGAAGTCTTTAGGACTATTTAGTTTTGATAAAGAGAGGATTTATTGATTAGTCCTAAAATTTATTCATGATCAAATGATAGACTATTAATTAGGACAACAGTATCTATCGAGCATAGGTCGCTATATGCCATATAGGTTGGTTGTCCTCTTAACCAAAGAGTGTGGAGACACTGGTATGGCATACAGGTGAGATGTATGGGTACATCATCATTGAACCTAATATACTTCAGAGCATTCTGCTATCGAGAATGTCTCTGATGGAATATAGGTATAAGTATCCCTTAGATCTAAGATCACCTCAGTGACTTGCAAGCAACTCACTGTGCTTTGGTACCAGACTAACTAAATTTTTAATTCAACAATGGAAGGCTTTTAGGCATAGTCAAGTACTTGTGAAGTCAGAGTATGATCAAGATGCAATTGACCACTCCAAGAGTTGGAGAAAAATGTCTCACTGTATTTTAATATAGGAAAACCTTGGCCAGGATAATCCATCAGATGGATTTGATATTTTAAAATATAATGTGGACAACCTGATCAGAGTTGACAGTTGAAATCTGAGGTATCCTATGAGCATTGTGGTCAAGGGGATGAATTATATAGAAACTATATTCGCATGGGTTCTAAGGATGGTGTTCTATACCTTTTGACCTATCCGACCGTCGGATATCATTGCTAGATGGTCACTTCGATTAATATAAAAATTTATAACTATGCTATCGACTTAGGTTTGGATCTATGAGGTCACACACATTAGAGTTCACATTCCAATCGGATGGTTGATCAGCGATTCAGAATCATTTTAGGGTTAAACAATCAATATGATTGGTGTTTAACCTAGTGCAAGTATTACAGGAGGATCGCTTAGCAATTAAATTACTGATTAGCATAATTTGATTAAGTCAGAGGGCTAAGATTAAGTTCAACTAAATATAATTTAATTAGATTTGATTTGAATTTGATTGGATCAAGTCCAATTGGCTTATTGGATAAGTCAAGTGCAAGGAAGAACTAGTCCTAGTCTAACTATGACTCGGGTCAACCTAATTTTCTAATTTGATTAGAAAATTAAATTAAAATTAAATCTAATTTAATTAAATCTTTAATTAAAATAGAATCTAATTTAATTTATTTGATTTGATTATGATTTAATTTGGTTTGAGAAACCATGTTTGACCAAGTCATAGATGAAATCCTAGTGAGACTAGGATTCCACCTTGCACCACCTTAGTCCTCCATGCTCCATGCCCTCTTTTTTTAGGTGATAGAGAGTCTCTCTCTAGTCTTCACACATTTTCTTTCTCTCCCTCTAATTCTCATATGGTTATTTGGTGGTTGACCAAGTCTAGGAGGAAGTTAGTTTCGAATTAGGATTCTATAAGATATAATCCTTATAAACCAAAACATCTTCTTCCATATGTGCCGCCCATCTCCTATTTTTCCTCCCTAATTCTACATGAGTGAGAGATTTTTTGTGTGCCTCTCCTTGCTGGATTTATGAAAAAAAAAAAGAGGAGGGGAGCCCAAGAGTTGGGCGCTCCAACTACTTGCCAAATCTAGTCCTGCCTTGTCTAGTTTTTGACCTAGACAAGGACTCTTCTTTTTCTATAAATTTGGAATGAATTTTTACCTAATCTTTTTATAGAATATAGATATTTGGGAGAAGTTTGAGGTGTGCAAAAATTAGAGGAACAGGATCCTTGGGCATGGGGGTACCATAAGCACCAAACTAGGTGTCTAGGTGAGAGAAAAGAGAAGAGGAAGAGGATCTTCTTCTAGGGCTGTTTTATTCTTCATCTCTCCTCCTTCTTTTGAGTTATTTTTTGAGAGAGTCTCAGATTAGAAAACTCTCCTCTTCCTTCTCATATTTTGGAGAATTCAAATTTTGAAGAAGAAAGCATCGGATCAACCGTCAAAAAGAGATCAGCATAGTACTAGCATGCTATACTGATTTCCTGCATCAGGATCTCTGATCATGTTCGTGGGCTCGTGTGGATGAATCCTAAAGGTCGGACATGTGTGCAGGTTGTGACTTCATCCTCAAGCTCAGATCAGCAAGTTAGAATATCTAACTTGCTCAAATAATAGATCTGATCTATTAACTTCATACCTGCATTTGATGTAGTATAGATCTAGGTTGATTTGATCAAACTTTTCTTTCTTGTTTGATTTTAATTTTTGATTTAATATCATGTCTTGATCATGTAATAGATCTATAATCTAGGTATTTATATATTTAATTAAATAAATATTTAATTTATTTAAGTCTTCTGCTGCATGATCTTCAAAAAGTTTCAAGATCTACCCGTGAAACCCTAAATCTGGTTCCTTCGATTGGTATCAAAGCCTAGGTTCTTATTATATGATTTTTATGGAAGTTTAGATTATTTTTTAAATTATATTTAATTTATAATTTAATTATTAAATTTAAAATTAAAAAAAATTTAGATCTTACAAACTGCCATAAGGTTGCCCTGCTGTAAGGCTTACCCCTTACAGTGAAAAGATTGTCCGAGTTTGTGATGATCTGATTCTAATCATAAATTTATTAGATTTGATCTAATTTTATTTATAATTTTATATATTTAAAATAGTTTTAGATCTAAAAATAAAATATTTTAGATTGTATGGACTACCATGAGGTTGTCCTACTGTAAGGTTTACCCCTTGCGGTGAATAGGTTATCCTAGTACGTGCTGATCTAAAATATTGATCATAAAATTTTAGATTAGATCTAAAAGATTTTATGATCTGATTAAAAATATTTTAATCTAATTTTAATAATTATAGATATGTTATATTTGATCTAGGGAGATTTATCATTGATTATTATTGAAACTATTTCAATTATATGAACCTATTTAGATTAGATCTAAAGTAGTTTTATGTTTATTTTACTTGCATATTGATTATGAATCAAACACGCAACTTGGTTGATAGAATCATGTTGTAAAAATATTTTATAAATATAAAAATTATTTTTAAAAAGTCGAACCCCAATCCTCGGCCCAAAACTTAATTAAGAATTAAGCAGTCAATTGATTAGGATCTAGAATTATCAATTGAAGATCCTAAGATATAAATCATAATACATTGGGTTAAATGGGTTAGTGGGGATTAGGTCCATTAATTGGATTAGACCTAGGGTTAGATTAAAGAATGGACTTAATTAGAGAATTAACTAAATCTAATTAATTTTTGTCTTAGATTAGGTCAAGGATTCTCTAGATCAATTACAATAGTTATAGTTGGTCAAGTTCATGTCTTTAACAAGATACAAGATAGACTTGATTTTTAGCTACACAGTCTAGCACGAACTATTAGGTTGATCTAATTGAAACTAATTAAATCAATTGGTATCTAAGGTAAACCAAATTGATGGTTTTTAATTAGCAGTCCACTTACTTGGCCATTTTTTATGGTGTCTAAGGTAAGCTTTGGCAGACCCTCCCACCGATCGAACTTACCTAGCCTTTTGGTGAGATTATGTTTTGATTGAATCACTTGACTATTCGAGCTGACCCATGTCAGCTACATAAATTAGTTTGACTAATTTAGGTGCTCCTAGACCAGCCTGTTAGTGGTCTCCCTTAAGCTGACTTGGTGAAGCCAGTGGGATGATCATGACAAGTTGGTTAATTTGACCTACTCACTTCTATAAATAAATTCTTTAAAATTATTAGGTTCCTAAAATGAAATGATTATATGATGACTGGATCATAGCCTTCCATTAAAGTGGATGATAATGGGTCCATCAGTTGGATAATCATTGGAGGTCCAAAGGCTTGGTGCTTATCAGTTGATGGAATTATCATTCATTATATAATCTCTTTGATACATCTTTCTAAATGGTGGTCAGGTAGGCCAACCAAAGTTGGGTCTGATCATTCATTGGTTAGATGGGCTAAGTATGGTCATGTTAATGGTTGGACCTAACTGGATCCTTTTTCGAGAAGGCCAAAGCCAACTGATCAGGGGCTGGGATAAATTTTAATTACTAGAAATTATTTGGAAAAATAATTGGTTATGAACCTACCCTTAGATGTACATGGGTTGGCGAACCAAAGTTGGGCTCGTGGATAGTCTATATGGATTCTAGTACTCACTAAAGAATTAGGGTAATTCCTCAAATTAGAGGTAGAGGATATCAATTGGAAAAAAATAGTAGGAGAAATCTTTTGATTAAAGTCTAAATCTTTAGGTTTAATGAATCAATTACTAATTAGAATTTGATTTTCCTTTATGCAGTCATGGCCACTTTTCTATCGCTTCGATCATTGTTGGATAATGATAAGTTGGTGGGATCCAACTACAGTAGCTGGTACCAAAAGTTGATGATTGTCTTAGAGCATGAACAGATCATATATGTGCTAACGGATTCTGCACCTGAGGAGCCAGCTGCCAATGCATGTGAAACAGTCAGAGACACTTATTAGAAGTGGCTCAGTGATCTAACCATGGTGCGCTGCATTATGCTGGTTGTAATGAGCAATGAGTTCAATCATAGGTTTGAGATAGCTTAGCCAAATGAAATACTCCAAGTATTGGAGGATTCTTTTGGCACACTAGATAGCATTGAGAGGCACAAGACTAGTTAAGCCATCTTCAATGCTAGAATGCAGGATGGATCCTCTGTTACTGATCATGTACTGTACATGATCGAGCT
Source organism: Cocos nucifera (assembly GCA_006176705.1). NCBI lineage: Eukaryota > Viridiplantae > Streptophyta > Magnoliopsida > Arecales > Arecaceae > Cocos > Cocos nucifera. The sequence continues at coordinate 85,167 of QRFJ01001623.1, forward strand.
GATAGAGCGTTTGAGCAAACTTGGGTTGCCCTTGCATGAACAACTTGAGAAAGATGCAATACTGAACTCGCTGCCAAAGTCTTATGTCCCTTTTGTTACCCATTATAGAATGACAAAGCCTAAAGTAAACTACTATGACTTATTGGGGTTACCTCAAAACTTTGAGAAGGATCACTGGCTCCATAAAGAGTCAACAAACTTAGTGGGAGGTTCGTCTTTTAGTTCTCGACCCTTTAAGAAAGGAAAGAAGAACAAGAAGAAGAAAACAAAGAAGGCGTAAGTTCGGACTGAAACATCAATGCAGGGCAAGACCAAGAAGATCAAGCCCGATAAGAGTTAAGCTGAATGCTTCTTTTGCAAGAAGTGGGGGCACTGGAAGAGGAACTGTCCTCAGTACATTGCCTCCTTGGATCCGAATAGGTAGAGAAAGAAGTAAGCTATTGCTAGATAGGATATTTATATGATAACTTCTTGTAATTTCTCTATTTGTGATTTTACTGACTGAGTATTGGATATCGATAGCCCATACCATATTTGTAATTCGTTGCAAGGATTGCAGGTTAGTAGAAGATTCGAGCAAGATGAAAGATTCTTGAACGTTGGAGATGGAAGATCAGTTCTAGTTCTTGCTTTAGAAATTTTGAAACGTATTTGAATCTCATATCGTTGTTCTTAGTGATTATCATTTTTGTCCTAGTTTATTTTTAAATATCATTTTTGTAGGCCTTTTGGCCATGAACAATTATGAAATTTTAATAAAGAAATGAGTTTGTAATATCATTATGAATGGTGTTACTGCTTTCTATGGATAATTGAATAATGGTGTATATATGTTATCACAACCTGTTAATATAGTCTATTCTACTGGCAAGCATTCTAAATTAGATAGTGTATTAGATATCTACTTATGGCACTATAGGCTAGGTCATATAAATAAGAATAGAATAAAAAGGTTGAGTCAAGAGGGAATCCTTAAGGTTAATGATTGTGAATTACTTTCAACCTGTGAGTTCTATCTTCATGGTAAAATGACCAAGTCATCTTTTACTGAAAAAGGTGAGAGAGCCAATGAGCTCTTAGGTCTAGTATATGCTGATGTATGTGGACTAATAAGCATAAGTGCGAGAGGTGGATATGTCTACTTCATCACTTTCACAGATGATCTATCCAGATATGGATATGTCTATCTGATGAAACATAAGTCAGATTCTTTTGAAATGTTCAAATAATTTTGAAGTGAAGTAGAAAAATAAACTAGGAAGAGTATTAAAACTCTTCGATGTGATCAAGGAGGAGAATATCTTTCTGGTGAGTTTCTCACATATCTAGGAGAGAATGGAATTCTCTCCCAATGGATTCCTCCTGGAACACCATAGCATAATGGTGTGTCTGAAAGAAGGAATCATACTCTATTAGATATGATCCGATCCATGATGGGATTTTCCAGCTTATCGATATCCTTCTGGGGATATGCACTCAAATTGGCTTGTTATCTGTTAAATAGGATTCCAAGTAAGTCTGTAGTTGAAACCCCATATAAGATATAGATATGGTATATGCTAACACTTTCATACCTTAGGGTTGGGAGGTGCCCGGCTTGTGTCAAATGGTTAGTTACAGACAAACTTGGACCTAGGTCTGACAAGTATACATTCATAGGATACCCAAAAGAGACCAAAGGATACTATTTCTACCATGCTGATGAACAAAAGTTGTTCATCAGCCTTAGGGCAATCTTTTTGGAAAAGGAGTTTCTTAGTGAAGAAACTGTTGCCTTTAAGGTTGAACTTGATGAAGTTCAACGGATAGAAAGTCTGACATAGAATGTTGAACCTAAGTCGGATTTGATCAGATCAGATCTGAAGCCTAGTGAATCCACACCATTAAGATGATCTAGTAGAGTACCGCACCATTCGGACAGATACTATGGATTCTTGGTCTAGGATGGTGATCCCATCAAACTCGATGAGAACAATGATGATCCGATCACTTATATGGATGCGATGCATCAATCCGACTCTGAGAAATGGCTAGAAGCCATGAGATCCAAAATGGATTCCATGAACTTCAATGATGTATGGACATTAGTTAACCCACTTGAAGCGGTAAAACCCATTGGGTGTAAATGGGTATTCAAAAGGAAAAAAGGTGTAGATGGAAAGGTGGAGACCTATAAAGCTCATCTGATCGCCAAGGGATATCGTCAACATTATGGTATTGACTATGATGAGACATTCTCCCCAGTGTCAATGCTCAAATCCATTCGAATAATGCTTGCAATAGCTGCCCACCTGGACTATAAGATCTGGCAGATGGATGTGAAGATGGCTTTCCTAAATGGAGAGCTAACCGAAGATGTGTATATGATATAATCTGAGGGGTTCACATCCATAGATGAGTCTAAGGTGTGCAGGATTCAGAGATCCATTTGTGGATTAAAGCAAGCATCTCAAAGTTGGAACATGCATTTTGATAAAGTGATCAAAATGTATGGCTTCATTATGAACGAAGAAGAACCCTACATTTACAAATGAGTAAAAGGTCCAGTAGTGGTATTTCTTATTTTGTCCATGGATGATATTCTCTAAATTAAGAATGACATCCCCATACTATAAGGAATAAAAGTTTGTTTGTCATCACAATTCTCCATGAAGGACTTGGGTGAAGCATCCTACATCCTAGGAATGAAGATCTATAGGGATAGATCTAAAAGGATGCTTGGTATATCCCAGTCCACTTACATAGAAACTATGCTGAAGAGGTTCAGCATGGAGAATTCCAAAAAGAGCTATCTTCTGATAGGCCAAGAAATTTCTCTCTAAGAATGATTGTTCAACAACTCCTGAAGAAAGAGAGCATATGAGTAGAATTCTATATGGTTTGGCTATGAGATCTATTATGTATGCAATGACATGTATGAGGCCAGTGTGGCATACTCACTAGGAGTAGTTAGTAGATACCAATCTGACCCTAGAGAAAATCACTAGAACGTGGTTAAAATCATCCTTAAGTATTTAAGAAATACTAAGGACCAATGGTTGGTTTGTGGTGAGTAAGATCTGAAGCTTGTGGGATTTATAGACTCCAGCTTTCAATCTGACCATGGTGATAGTAAAAGTGTGTTGGGATATATCTTTACTCTAAATGGTGGAGCTATCTGCTGAAAAAGTTTCAAACAACATACAGTGGCTGACTCTATTTGTAAAAAAGAGTACATGGCAGCATCAGATGTAGCAAAGCAAGTTGTGCGGCTAAGAAAGTTCATCACCGAGCTCAGAGTAGCATCCTTTATTAATGGTCCAGTCCTGCTCTACTACGACAGCACTGATGCCATAGCTCAAGCAAAGAAATCGAAGGTACACTAATGGACAAAACACATTCTTTGCTACTTCCATTTGATCCATGAGATCATGGATCATGGTGATGTCGACCTTCAGAAGATCGACGAAAAGAAGAACTTAGCCAACCCCTTCACTAAAGCCCTAGCAATCAAGGAGTTCAACAACCATAAGTCGAATATGGGTATTATATATTGTGCCAAGTGGCTTTAGGACAATTGGGAGTTATTGGGAATTATGTTCCAAAGCCAATCGTCAGCCTGTTGATGGTTGAGATATTGTAATTAATTTATTAATTAATAAAAATATTTTGGTATCTTTTTTTTCATCATAAATTTACATCTTCTAATAAACTCCATTATTGTGATGAAGTCCTCAGGACTATTTAGTTTTGATAAAGAGAGGATTTATCGATTAGTCCTTAAATTTTTTCATGACCAAATGATAGACTGTTAATTAGGATGACAGCATCTATCGAGAATAGGATCCTATATACCATATAGGTTGGTTATCTTCTTAATCAAGGAGTGTGGAGATACTGGTATGACATACAGATGAGATGTATAGGTACAACGTCATTGAACGTGACCAACTCCAGAGCATTCTGCTATCGAAAATATCTCTAATGGGATATGGGTATAAGGATTTCTTAGACCTGAGATCACCTTAGTGACTTGCAAGTAACTCACTGTACTTTGGTATCGGACTAACTGAATTTTTAATTCAACAATGAAAGACTTCTAGGCATAGTCAAGTACTTGCAAAGTCAGAGTGTGATCAAGATGGAATTGACCACTTTAAGAGTTGGAGAAGAATGTATCACTGTATTTCGATATAGCAAAACCTTGGCTAGGGTAATCCATTAGATGAATTTGATATTTTAAAATACAATATGGATAACCTGATCAGAGTTTATAGTTAAACTCTAAGGTGCCCTACGAGCATTGTGGTCAAGGGGATGAATTATATGGAAACTATATTTGCATGGGTTCTAAGGATGGTGTTCTACACCTTTCGACCTATTTGGCCGTCGGCTATCCATGTTAGATGATCCCTTCGATTGGTACAGAAATTTATTCTTATGCTATCGACCTAGGTTCGGACCTATGAGGTCACACATATTAGAGTTCACATTTCGATCGGATGGTTGATCAGCGATTTAGAATCACTTTAGAGCTAAACAATCAATACAATTGGTGTTTAACCTAATGTAAGTGTTATAGGAGGATTGATTAGCAATTAGATTACTGATTAACTTAATTTGATTAAGCTAGAGGACTGAGATTAAGTATAATTAAATATAATTTAACTATATTTGATTTGGACTTGATTGGATCAAGTCTAATTGGCTTATTGGATAAGTCAAGTGCAAGGAAGAACTAGTCCTAGTTTAACTAGGACAAGGGTCAACCCATTTTTTTAATTTGATTAAAAAATTAAATTAAAATTAAATCTAATTTAATTTTATTAATTAAATCCTTAATTAGATTAGAATCTAATTTAATTTAGTTGATTTGTTTTTGATTTAATTTGGTTTGAGAAACCATGTTTGACCAAGTCATAGATGGAATCCTAGTGAGACTAGGATTCCACCTTACGCCACCTTAGCCCTCCACGCCCCATGCCCTCTCTTTTTGTGTGATAGAGAGTCTCTCTCTAGTCTTCATGCATGCCCCTTCTCTCCCTCTTGTTCTCATATGGTTATTTGGTGGTTGGCAAAGTCTAAGAGAAAGTTTTGATTTAGGATTCTATAAGATAGACTCCTTATAAACCAAAATATCTCCTTCCATGTGTGCCACCCATCTCCTATTTTTTCTCCCTAATTCCACATGAGTGAGAGGTTTTTTGTGCACCTCTCCTTCCTGGATTTACTGAAAAAAAATCAGAGCCCCAACTACTTGCCAAATCTAGTCCTGCCTTGTCTAGTTTTTGATCTGGACAAGGACTCTTCCTTTTCTATAAATTTAGGATGAATTTTAGATTAATTTTTTCTTAAAATATAGAGCATTAAGAGTGGTTTTGGATGTGCAAAAATTAGAGGAAGAGGGTTCTTGGGCATGGGAGTTCAATAGGCACCAAACTAGGTGTCTAGGTGAGAGAAAAGAGAAAAAGAACAGGGTCTTCTTCTAGGGCTATTTTATTCCTCCTCTTCTCCTTCTTTTGAGTTTTTTTTTTTAAGAGAGTCTCAGATTAGAAAATTTTTCTCTTCCTTCTTATATTTTAGGGAGTCCATGTTTGGAAGAAGAAAGCATCGGATCGACCGTCGAAGAGAGATCAGCATAGTAGTAGCATACTATGCTGATTTCCTACATCAGGATCTTTGATTGTGTTCATGGGCTCGTGTGGATGATTCTAGAGGCTGGATGTGTGTGCAGCTCGTGACTTCATCCTCAGGCTTAGATCAGTAAGTTAGAATGTCTAACTTGCTCAGATAATAGATCTGATCTATTAACTTCATACCTACATTTGTGTAGTGTAGATCTACGTTAATTTGATCAACTTTTTCTTTCTTGTTTGATTTTAATTTTTGATTTAATATCATGCCTTGATCATGTAATAGATCTAAGATCTAGGTGTTTACATATTTATTTAAGTCTTTCGCTGCATGATCTTCAAAAAATTTTAAGATCTACCTATGAAATTCTAGATCTGGTTTCTTCATCATTTTTCTTTGATTTTCACACACCCAAATCCTCTCTCAAAGGTCTATGTTCCATAAAAAATTTAAGAAAAAATTTCATTAAAATAATAAGTTATGAAAGAGCCTTATCTAGGTCAAATTTCTAGACAAAGTAGGACCATATATGGCGAGTTGTTGGGACGCCCAACACTTGGGTCCCCCCTCCTCATCCCATTCCATGGACCACCACAAAAGAGTTAACAAAAAATTTTCTTTTTACCATGGAAATCAAAAATGAAATCAGGATGGGGGCGGCACACAAGGGAAGAGTCAATGTTTGTTGGGATTCTATCATATAGAATCCAATACCACAACAACTTTCCATCTATTAACTTGGTCCTTAACTAATTCTCAAATAAATAGGAGAGGAAGAGAAGGGCATGCATGAGAGGGCTTGGGGAGAGGGTTTTTCATGAAAAAATTCTAAAAATAGGAGTGGGGGGGCGTTGGGGCTAAGGTGGCGCAAGGAGGGAAATCCTAGTCATACTAGGACATCCAATTTGACTTGGTCAAATAAAATCTTTTAACTAAATCAAATTAAATTTATTTTAATCTAATTAAAATAGATCTTATTTCAAAAAAGACCTTAATTAAAACAAATTAAATCAAATTTAATTTTAATTTAATTTTTAATTAAATTAGAGATTGGGTTGATACAAGTCCTAGTCTCACTAGGACTTCCAATTTGACTTGGTTCAACATGATCTTTAGATCAAATAAAATTAAAATTTATTTAACCTATTTAAAATAGATCTTAATATAATAAAGAATCAAATTAAATTATATTAAATTAGATTTAATTTTGATTTAATTTTTAATCAGATTAGAAATTGGGTTGACCCAAGTCCTAATTGAACTAGGACTAGTTCTTTCTTGCACTTGGCTTATCCAATAAGCTAATTGGACTTAATCCAATCATATCCAAACTAAATATAATAAAATTATATTTAATTAAACATAATTTTAGCCCTCTGGCTTAATCAAATTAAGCCAAATAGCAATCAAATTATTAATCAATCCTCCTGCAACACTTGCGCTAGGTTAAACATCAATCGTATTTATCATTTAACCCTAGAATGATTCTAAATTGCTGATCAACCATCCAATCGGATTATGAACTCTAATGTGTGTGACCTCATAGGTTTGAACCTAAGTCAGTAGCATAGAAATAGATTTCTGTATCAATCAAAATAACCATCTAGCAATGGTACCCATTGGCCGGATAGGTCGAACGTGTAGAACAACATCCTTAGAACCCATGCAGATATAGTTTTCAGATAATTCATTCCCTTGACCAAAATGCTTGTAGAACACCTCAGAGTTCAACTGTCAACTCTGATTAGGTTGTCCACATTGTATTTCAAAATATCAAATCCATCTGATGGATTATCCTGGCCAAGGTTTTCCTATATTGAAATACAGTGATACATTCTTCTCGAACTCTTGGAGTGGTCAATTCCATCTTGATCACACACCAACTTTGTAAGTACTTCACTATGCCTAGATGCCTTCTATTACTGAATTAAAAATTTAGTTAGTCTGATACCAAAGCATAGTAAGTTGCTTGCAAGTCACTGAGATGATCTCAGGTCTAAGGGACACTTATACCATATCCCATTAGAGATATTCTCGATAGTAGAATGCTCTGGTGTTGGTCATGTTCCATGATGATGTATCCATACATCTTACCTGTATGCCATACCAGTATCTCCATACTCCTTAGTTATGAGGACAACCAACCTATATGGCGTACAATGATCTATGCTCGGTAGATGCTATAATCCTAATTAACAACCTACCATCTGATCGTGAATAAATTTAAGAACTAATCGATAAATTCTCTCTTTATCAAATCTAAATAGTCCTAAGAACATCATCATAATAATGGAGTTTGTTAAAAGATGAATACTTTATGATGAAAAGATGTCAAAAATATATTTTATTCATTAATGAATAAATTATAGACACAATGTAGCTCAAACATCAACAGACTGATGATTAGCTTTGGAACATATTTTCCAACACGATCTAGGTCCAAGATAAGGGATTCTAGCAAGATCAGATGCTACAGGTGCGACGAGTTGGAGCATCGAGTCAAGGATTGCCCATAACTCAAGGATTGGATGAGGACTACAGTAGCGAGTCAAAGGATGATGTCCCAAAGATATCTGATGAGGTATCTAATTCTTTCTAGCAGTGGATTTTAGATTCTGCATGCACATATCATGTTTATTACAGAGAGGAGCAGTTTGACTTCCTAGAGTGTAGTAAGGCACTGCTTATCTACTAGATGGATCGAGCTATGCGATTAGAGGCATCAGCATGGTCAGCTGGAAGACACATGATGATTCGGTGAGAAGATTGGGGGAGATCTGATACATGTCCAATTTCAGATGGAATCTTATCTCACTGAGCATACTAGATTCAAATGGCTATAGGTGGGTAGCTGGTAATGAAATCCTGAAGGTCATGCGTGGTGATAGAATAATATTGGATAGGAAGAAGAAGATAAGAGGATGTTACTATTTGGTAGGAAGTCCAGTGCGAGGTGTAACTTTAGGAGCCAGAGGTGAAGAAAAATCCAGATTTTCCGATCCAGGTTCGTTCAGATCTTATCAGATCAAGAGATATATTTCAAAAATTTTGCTCTTTGATCTATATCAGATTTGGAATATTTCAAATCTGATTCTTATTATTTTAATAAATAAAATAAAATAAGGATAAATTAAATCAAATTTAATTTACCTGATTTGGGTAATCTAATTACCCGTTGATTATCCTATATGCAGCGAAAAGTTCTGGATCTAGCCACACAAGCACCTAGCCTCTACCAGTATCCACTCGGGCTTGATCTGGAGATCCTCTTCTTCTCTATCACATCTCCAAAAATCAGATCTGGATCTGATCTGGAGGATCTTCAAAACTCCTTTTGAAGATCAGCAGTCGTCCTTTGCAGCAGCGCAGCCTTCTTAGCTTTTGATCGCCTTTCTTTGATCTGAATCGCACCAACCAAAAATCCAAAACTCCTTTTGGACGTGGAGAGGAAGGGGAGAAGGTGGTTTGGCATGGAGGAAGAGGGGAGAGGCAGCCTTGGGGCATGGGAATTGTGATTCCTTTCAATCACTTCCAATCACAATCTGGGTTGGGCGCAGGGTCTTATTTATAGACTGTCTGTGATCCAACTTCTCTTCTTCCCAACCAATCACAACTCTTTGTGAAATCAGATCTAAATCTGATTGGTGGGAATAGAGTCCCCTGGATTCCTCCTTAGAGGGTGCCTAAGACCAGTCAAAGTTGGTTCTTAGTAGAACTCTAATTGGAATCCAAAAAGGAGATGGAGTCCTTGTCCAACAAGGACTCCTAGGCGCCTCCAACTTGGGCACACGCCTAGGGTGGCGTGCGCCCTTCTCCTTGCCAGGTTCTGGCAGGGGGACAGGCCCCCACCAGCTCTCCAATAGGTGCATGACATGTGGTCAAAAGTCAAAGTGTCAATGGTCAACATTTGACCAGTCAAAGGTAGACTTTTGACCAAAGTCAAAGAACAAGAAATGGCAGGTGACCAAAAATGGCAGGTAATGTCTTACAAAATAAGACAACCTTTTCTGACTTGGACAACCTCCAGTCAGACCATATGAAGGCCTCTGATTGAGCACAAACTCCTTTGGCTCAGTCAGGACAACTTATTTATGATAGTAAAAGAAGAACGTTAGGTTCAATCGAGTGCTAGCACGATTTCCTTGAACCTAATTGAATCTCATTCAGATCAATTGAACTAGATCAGTTCAATTGATGATCACCAGATTCAAACCCTTGTTTGTGTGACCCAGTTAGGTTCAGTTCTGTATGGTAATGGGATATGTCATGATCTCTATCATCGACATCATCGAAACTCCTTTCGATGGATCAGAACTCTTCTGATTCGAACAGCTAGAATGATCGATCATCTAAATCATTCTAATTGCTCCCAAAATCCACCAGTGACACCTAGCAGTATATGGTGGCAACCCATCAGAGCTGAATGCGAACCTCTTGGTGCAGCTACCTGTGTGATTAAGTTCTTCTATCTTGAGCCCCGATCAGATTAGGGTTAAGGTAAACTCGTCAAACCCTAGTCTCTGTCATATGATGTAATCATTCGATTCGAGTCCAATGTGAAAATCTAAATAGAAACTCTTTCTATTATTTCACTCTGCCATGGCCATGGGACTTCTGGACTTGATTCTCATGATTATCATAGGGCTGCTCCTCTACCACCGAGGTAGATAGATTCCATCTTGATGCAATCCAGTTCCTACAATGAACATGCTATAGCCAACATACACCTCAGGGTTCCATATGGCTAGGAGACCGAGTAATGGTGTAGTCAAACTATAACACCCTCAAGGTGAACTGCCGATGCATCTCAGGTCAAAGAACCAGACACACTACTGCAGCATCGAGTCAGTCATTGACGAGAAGGTAGACTCCCTAATGACTACTCGAGGTGGTCACGCTCAGTGCCCTCGTTCTCTAACGAGTACCTGTACTCTCGCTCCGGTGTCTCCACACCGTAGACTCAAGACTCATCTACTAAAGAGAAGCGATTGTACACCAACCTTCCGGATCAATCACCATCCTCGTGATGATCCTATGGTCGGGAGCTGCATTTTATGAGTTAATAATGATTATTCATGTCTTAAATTTTCAACTCTTGAAAATATGAATTATCATTACCATTAACTCAAAGGATGTATCACAGACACTAAATACACATATGTGATAGAAAATAACCCATTTTATTGATATTATAGTCAAAATTATAATTTTGCCCCTAGAAGTGTATTACAAGTGTCAGCCAATTCTGGCTTCTAGGGCACATATATCTAACAATCTCCCACTTGTCCTAAAGCCAATTGGCTACAAGTCTAAGTCCCATCTTCTCAAGGTGGGCTTCGATCTTCTGCTGGCCCAACGGCTTTGTAAGTGGGTCTGCCACATTATCTGTGGAGTTGACTCTCTTGACCTCGACGTAACCCTTTCTCGAGGTAATCGCGGATGAGGTGGTATCGCCGCTCAATATGCTTGGATTTCTGGTGAGACCTCGGCTCCTTAGCAAGGGCTATGGCGCCATTGTTGTCGCAGTATAGAGGAATGGCATCTGATGGCATTACTCCAATTTCTGCAGCAAACTTCTTGTACCAGAATGCTTCCTTTCGCAGCCTCTGATGCAGCGATATATTCTGCTTCCATGGTGGAATCTGCTATCACCAGTTTGCTTGGAACTCTTCCAGCTGACAGCACCACCATTGCACACAAACAGACTTCCCAGATGTCGACTTTCGATCATCTATATCGGACATGAAATCCGAGTCTGTGTATCCCTTGGAACTTGGAGTTCTCCATTACCAAAGACCAACATCATATCCTTAGTTCTTCTCAAGTACTTAAGGATACATTTCACAGAAGTCCAGTGTTCTTCACCTGGATTTGACTGATATCTGCTTGTGACACTCACAGCATGGGCTATATCAGGTCGTGTACATAGCATGGCATACATGAGGCTCCCTATTGCAGAAGCATAAGGGATCTTGCTCATGCGTTCTATTTCCTCAGGTGTGCTGGGGCACATCTTCTTGGAAAGATGAATACCATGTCTGAAGGGTATTAATCCCCTCTTAGAGTTTTCCATACTAAACCTCTTTAGTACTTTCCTCTATGTACATCTTCTGTGAAAGTCCTAGCATCCTATTCGGTCTATCCCTATAGACCTTAATTCCTAGAATAAAGGATGCTTCACCTAGGTCTTTCATGGAGAATTCCTTGGACAACCATAATCTTGACTGATGTCAACATGGGAATATCATTCCCAATAAGGAGGATGTCATCCACGTACAATACGAGGAAGACAACAGCGCTCCCACTGACCCTTTTTGAAAACACATGGTTCCTCTTCATTTTTGATGAAACCAAACTTTTTGATCACATCATTGAAACGAGTGTTCCAGCTCCGAGATGCTTGCTTAAGTCCATATATGGACCTTTGCAGCTTGCAAACCTTGTGATCAGTATCACTGGATGTGAAACCTAGCGGCTGTTCCATATAGATATCTTCCTCAAGATATCCATTTAGGAATGCCGTTTTCACGTCCATTTGCCATATTTCATAATCGAAATAGGCTGCAACGGCAAGCAATGTGCGGATGGATTTTAGCATAGCCTACTGGGGAAAAGGTATCCTGATAGTCAATGCCTTCGCGTTGACTATAACCTTTTGCCACCTAGTCTAGCCTTGAATGTCTCCACATTCCCATCTGCACCAATCTTTCTCTTGAAGATCCATTTACACCCAATAGGTACTATACCTTCTGGTGGATCTACCAAGGTCCAGACTTGGTTTGAGTGCATCGAGTCAATTCTCTGACTTGCATTGCCTCTAGCCATTTCTCGGAGTCGATATCTGATATCGCCTCGTTGTAGGTTTTGGGATCATCACCATGAGCACCATTACCTATGAGGAACATTTCCTCTACGTCCTCTGAAACAATACCTAAGTATCTTTCAGGGGGACGGGAAACTCTTTCCGATCTACGAGGTGGAGGAGGTAGTGTTCTTATTGGCTCAACCTGATTTGGTTCCAATTGGTCCTTAGCTCGTTGTACTTGTGAGACTTTCTCATCAAGCTTGATCTGCTTTCCAATGCCGCTATCTTGAATAAACTATTTTTCAAGAAAGATGGCATGTCGACTCACAATCACATTGTGGTCTTCTGGAATGTAGAAATAGTATCCTAATGACTCTTTAGGATATCCTATGAATCGAGCTCTAAAGGACCTAAACTCTAACTTGTCCGCTTGTTGTCTTTTGACATGAGCCGGACAACCCCAAATTCTGAGATGACTCAGACTTGGTTTCTTACCGTGCCATATCTCATACGGTGTGGTAGGAACGGTTTTAGAGGGAACCCTATTCAGTAGATAAGATTGAAGTTAACAATGAGTGTCCCCAAAGAAAATCAGGGAGGTCTGTGAAGCTCATCATGGATCGAACCATATCCAATAGAGTCCGATTTCTCCATTCTGAAACCCCGTTGAGTTGAGGTGTTCCTGGTGGAGTCCATTGAGAGACTATGCCATTTTCCTTAAGATAGTCTAGGAATTCCCGGCTAAGGTATTCACCTCCTCGATCTGATCGAAGAACCTTAATGGGTTTTTCCAGTTTGTTTTTCTACTTCATGTCTGAATTCTTTGAACTTTTCAAAAGCTTCAGACTTGTGTCTCATAAGATACACATACCCATACCTAGACAGATCATCGGTAAAGGTAATGAAGTAGACAAAATTGCCTCTAGCCGG
>QRFJ01001623.1:99514-125229 GCA_006176705.1 Cocos nucifera
ATGCATTCTATTTCCTCAGGTGTGCTAGGACACATCTTCTTGAAAAGATGAATGCCATGTCTGAAGGGTACCAAACCCCTCTTAGAGTTTTCCATGCTAAACCTCTTTAGCACTTCCTCTATGTACATCTTCTGTGAAAGTCCTAGCATCCTATTCGGTCTATCTCTATAGACCTTAATTCCTAGAATAAAGGATGCTTCTCCTAGGTCTTTCATGGAGAATTCTTTAGATAACCATATTTTAACTGTGGTCAACATGGGAATATCATTCCCAATAAGGAGGATATCATCTACATACAATACGAGGAAGACAACAGCGCTCCCACTGACCTTTTTGAAGACACATGGTTCCTCTTCATTCTTGATGAAATCCAAATAATTTGATCACATCATTGAAATGAGTATTCCAGCTCCGAGATGCTTGCTTAAGTCCATATATGGACCTTTGCAGCTTGCATACCTTGTGATCAGCATCACTGGATGTGAAACCTAGCGGTTATTCCATATAGATATCTTCCTCAAGATATCCATTTAAGAATGTCGTTTTCACGTCCATTTGCCATATTTCATAATCGAAATAGGCTGCAATAGCAAGCAATGTGCGGATGGATTTTAGCATAGCTACTGGCGAAAAGGTATCCTGATAGTCAATGCCTTCGCATTGACTATAATCCTTTTGCCACTAATCTAGCTTTGAATGTCTCCACATTTCCATCTGCACCAATCTTTCTCTTGTAGATCCATTTACACCCAATAGGTACTATACCTTCTGGTGGATCTACCAAGGTCCAGACTTGGTTTGAGTGCATTGAGTCAATTTCTGACTTCATTGCCTCTAACCATTTCTCAGAGTCGATATCTGATATCGCCTCATTATAGGTTTTGGGATCATCACCATGAATTCCATTACCTATGAGGAACATTTTCTCTACTTCCTCTGAAATAGTACCTAAGTATCTCTTAGGAGGATGGAAAAATCCTTTTGATCTACGAGGTGGAGGAGGTAGTGTTTGTATTGGCTCAACCTGATTTGGGTTCCAATTTGGTCCTTAGCTCGTTGCTCTTGTGAGACTTTCTCCTCGAGCTTGAATCTATCTTTCCAATGCCGCCATCTTGAATAAATTATTTTTTAAGAAAGATGGCATGTCGAACTCACAATCACATTATGGTCTTCTTGGAATGATAGAAATAATATCCTAATGACTCTTTAGGATATCCTATGAATCGAAGCTCTAAAGGACCTAAACTCTAACTTGTCCACTTGTTGTCTTTTGACATGAGCAACAACCCCAAATTCTAAGATGACTTCAGAACTTGGTTTCTTACCATGCCATATCTCATACGGTGTGGTAGGAACGATTTTAGAGGAACCCTATTCAGTAAATAATATTGTCATTAACATTATGTCCCTAAAGAAAATCAGGAAAGGTTCTTGAAGCTCATCATGGATCGGACCATATCTAATAGGGTCCAATTTCTCCATTCTAAAATCCTTGAGTTAAGGTATTTCAGGTGGAGTCCATTATAAGATTATGCCATTATTCTTGAGATAGTCTAAAAATTTTCAATTAAGATATTGACCTTTCTCGAATCTGGATCGAAGAATCTTAATGGGCTTTTCTGGTTTGCTTTTCTACTTCATGTCTGAATTTCTTGAACTTTTCAAAGGCTTCAGACTTTTGTCCGCATTAGGTACACATATCCCATACCTTAGATAGATCATCGATAAAGATAATGAAGTAGATATAATTGCCTCTAGGCTGGCACATCGAAATGGGCTGCATACATCTATATGTACCAAGGCAAGTAGGTTTGTAGCCCTTTCCCCATGTCCTACAAAAGAAAGCTTGGTCATTTTGTCTTGAAGGCATGATTCATAAATCGGATATAACTCAAAAGTCAATAGACTCATTAGTCCAGATTTCTCTTAATTTGTGAAACCTATCTTCTGGCTATATGACCTAATCTAGGTGCCATAGATACCTATCGTTTGGACTAGATTTTTGGCATTCATTTTGCTCACCGGGTGGGTGGAAGGGGGGGGTGGTAATTGTTGGTGCAGAAACTGGTCGTCGCCGGAGGTCGCTGGAGTCGAGGCCGCCGAGGTCGCCGCCGGGGACCTGCAAAACGAAGTCCCGTCCGGAACCGGTGGGGGGTGGCTCCGGCAGGACCCTCCGACGGTCAAGTTAGTTTCCGGCCAACAGTAATGGAGTGCTCGGAATGAGTTCCGGAGCTTAGAGATGAGGAGGAGAGCTTAGAGAGTCGAGAGTTCAGAGAGCTTAGCCTTAGTGTGTCGGGAGGGTCCTTTATATAGTGGAGCTTGATGGTGACAACTGCAGCCGCGTGCTGGCGGGCCGCTCGAGGTTCGGCGGAGTCAGTCTCATGGGCTGGTGCCGTGTGCGGCGGATTGAGGGTGACAGCCATCGCCGCCTGACAGTGGGTCGCTATCGCGGATTGAGGGTGACTGATGGTGCCATCGGACTGACTGATGGTGATGGTTGCAGAGCTTGCCGAATGAAGGGTTGAAGGCCTTCGTCGTGTGCCCATTTCGGAGGAGTTCGGGCTCCTGAAGAGGAAGATAGGAGGGAGTTCGGCTCCCATAGGCGTCTGGCTGGAGGTATGCAGCTAAGGCTCGTCCGCTGAAGAGTTCGGCTGCTGAGAATCCGAAGCTCGGCCGTTTGGGGTTCGGCCGGCTGTTGGACTTCGGCTAAGGCTGGGACACTTGAGAGTTCGGTAGGAGCTCGGTCGGCCGAAGTTCGATGAGGGCGACCGCTGAGGAGTTCGGCCGAGTAACGACTGCTGAGGAGTTCGGGCTCCTGAGTGACGACCGCTTGGGGATTCCGCTAAAGCCCGTCCGCTGAGGAGTTCGGCCGCTGAGAGGACTTCATTGAAGCTCGGCCGCTTGGAGTCGGTCCGAAGGAGTTCGGCCGCTTGGAGTCGGTCCGAAGGAGTTCGGCCGCTGAGAGGACTTCATTGAAGCTCGGCCGCTTGGAGTCGATCCGAAGGAGTTCGACCGTGGGGAGTCTGAAGGAGTTCGGCCGTGGGGAGTCCGAAGGAGTTCGGCCGCCCAGGAAGTTCGGTCTCGACGCTGGGAGTCCGGGAGAAGCTCGGGAGCTGACCAGTTCGGCCTGCTGGAAGGAAGCTCGGCCGCTGGGAGTTCGGCTGAAGCCCGTCTGCCGAAGCTCTTCAGCGGCTACTGGTTACATTGGGCTGAGCGTCGGGCCGGGCTTCGGCAGGAGCGGGATTTATCCCCAACAGTAGCCCCCCCACTCCCGAGTTCAAAAATTGAAGGAAGGGAGTACCAAAACAGGCGACTGCCGAAGTCTTCTTCCAGGCTCCGCATTTGTTGCAGCTGAAGCTCGGGGGAGGTCTCATCTCCAGCCAATATTGACGCTGAAGTTGAGGCTGAGGCTTGGGGGAGACCTCATCTCCAGTCGATGTTTGGAGTTGAAATGGAACTCGTTTCCAGCTAAAGTCGATGAAGCTGATGTTGAAGCCGAAGTAAATCTCGCCTCCTACGGTCGAGGTCGGATTTGAGCTCCTCGGGGGCGACATTGTCTTCATCAGCTGAAGTTGACTCGAGGGAGACCTCCTCTCTTGCAGCCGAGGTTGAAGTGCGCGCTCGGGGGAGATCTTATCTCCTGCAGCCGAGCTTCTTCGGGGGAGATCTCGTCTCTAGCTCGAGGTTGGTGCTCGCGTTAGGACGAGGTTCTCCTCCTGTTCCTAACCGAGGTTGTGGTGGGAGAGATCTTATCTCTAGCCGACGGTTGGTGCTCGCGTTAGGACGAGGTTCTCCTCCTGTTCCTAACCGAGGTTGTTCACGGTCGCTCGGGAGAGATCTCTCGCCTATCTCGCTCGGGAGAGGCTTATCTCTAGCCGAGGTTGGTGCTCGTGTTAGGACGAGGTTCTCCTCCTGTTCCTAACCGAGGTTGTTCGGTCGCTCGGGAGAGATCTTCTCTAGTCCTCGAGGTTGAGGTTTGCTCGTGTTAGGACGAGGTTCTCCTCCTGTTCCTAACCGAGGTTGTTCGGGATTCTTCTATCTCTCGGGAGAGTTGAGGTTTGCTCGTGTTAGGACGAGGTTCTCCTCCTGTTCCTAACCGAGGTTGTCGCTCGGGAGTATCTCTTCGGGAGGTTGAGGTTTGCTCGTGTTAGGACGAGGTTCTCCTCCTTTCTAACGCGAGCTTCTCCGTCCTAGTTTTCGCATCCAGAGTTTTATTGAGAGGGGAGAGTTTTACCGAGGAGAAGCTGATCGCAGCGCATTTCCGTTCGAGGGTTGTCGGGGTGTTGTTCCTCGGAGTTCCCTCGGGCAGCAAGTCCCGTCCGGACGACCTCCTCTATCTCATGCCGGCCTTCTTAATTTGGAACATGCTTCTCTTGACTTTGTCGCTGGGGACGACAATCACCGATGTAGCTAGCTCCTAGCTCCTCCCCGGGGCGGCGTTGATGACGCCGCGAGGCGGCCGACCTTCTTGTCTTTTCCAGTTACGGCAGCGCCTTTAGCCGATCTTCTCCTTCTTCAGACTGGCGTCGGAGGAATTTATCTCGCCGTCCCATTTTGACGAGCTCTCATCTTGGAGCGAAACGTATTCCTCAGTGTCGTGGCCGTGGTCGCGATGGTAGGGGCTTTACTTGCTTCGACCGCGCACGTTTGGGGAGGCCGTAGTCCTTCGAGGTCTTGGCGGCTGGCTCCTAAACTTCGTCGAGGAATTCGAGTTAGAGGAGCGGGTCGTAGTTGCGGAACCTTCCGGGAGGAGGGCTTCTTCGTATCCTTCTGTCGAGGCTTCCTCGATGGTGAGCCTCAAGATCGTAGACGAGGCCAAACTTCATGCCGCATCCTTGGACACGGCCAAACTTCATTCCGCCTCCCTCAAAACCTTCTGTGGGGGTACTTCTTCCTTCGCCCCCGAACTCCCTTGACGATGAGCTCGGGGTGGAGGTCGACTTTGCTTTAGCCACCGGACTTCACTCCGCCTCCTATGAACTCCTTGTAGAAGGTTTTGGTGATGACTACTCGAGATGGAGGAGTTCGGCCTGACCTGAGCGATGAGAGCTTCCAAGGAAAGTTCGGCTTCACTTACGTTGAACTTCATTCTGTGGGGGCTTCGTTTGTGGTGAGCTTCGGGCATTCCTTGCGCGGAGCTTTTGCCTTTTCCGCGAAACTTTTCGTGGGAGAACTTTCATGCTTCTTTGTCCGGACTTCCCTGCTCACAGAGAGGGGGTCGGCTTTGCTTGCCCGAAGTTCATCGCACCTCCCGTGAATTCGTTGTGGCGACGTACTTAAGGGGGAGTTCGGCCTCGATCGCCCTGGGGCGGTCTCGAGCGCGGCCGAACTTCACTTGGGTGATCTGCTGCGGAGTTCGGCCTCCTTGATGCCGAACTTCATTCCGTGGGGGGCTTCGTTCCGTCCTTGCCGGTGCCGAACTTCATTTGGAGGTTGAGCTGAGGAGTTCGGCTTTCCACTGAACTTCATTTCGCCTTGATGACGAGCTTTGGGGGGAGCTCGGCTTTTCTTCGAGCCGAACTTCATTCCTCTTTCCCACGAGACTTGCCGTGGGAGAACTTCCCGCTGCTCTTGTTCGGACGAGTTCGGGCGAGCTCGAGGGGAGCTCGGCTTTTCTTGCCCGAACTTCGTTCCGCCTCCGGTGAACACTTTGTAGGTGGTTCCTTTGGGGGACATACTGGAGCGTGAGTTCGACCTCACTTGCACCGAACTTCGTTCCGCTTTCCTGCGAAAGCTTCCGCGGGAGGACTTCATACTTCTTTGTCGGAGCTTCCTCGATGACGGGCTCATGGGTGGGTTCGGCCTTCCTCGCGCCGAACTTCATTCCGCTTCGGCGGGGGAACTTCTGCTCTCCGTTTCTCTCTTCGGGGCGATTGGGCTCTTCCTTAAGGCTGATTCCTCGCGCCCTCATGGCGGGCTTGCTGGTGGAGTCGCTACCGGAGGCTGCTGTATAGCCTGCAACGCCTCCGTGAGGCCACGGATCTGTCGGACAAGCAGGCCGAACTGCTTCACATCCACCGTGGGTGCAGGTGGAACCTAGGCCGCCGGGGCTGAAGCAGGAACAGACGGGCCTGGACGGGATCGGATCGCGGAGGCCGCCGAGCGCCGTGCCGAAGCTCTCCTGGGGTGGCGTTTTCTCTTCGAAGAGAAAAGGAAGATCTCCAAAGAGGGAAGAGAAGGGTCGCCGAGCACTCCTTTAAGAACAAGGGAACCTCGAAGGTTCAGGCCCTTCCTCTAGCGCCAATCTGTTGGTGCAGAAATCCGTCCTCGCCGGAGGTCGCTGGAGTCGAGGCCGCCGAGGTCGCCGCCGGGGACCTGCAAAACGAAGTCCCGTCCGGAACCGGTGGGGGGTGGCTCCGGCAGGACCCTCCGACGGTCAAGTTAGTTTCCGGCCAACAGTAATGGAGTGCTCGGAATGAGTTCCGGAGCTTAGAGATGAGGAGGAGAGCTTAGAGAGTCGAGAGTTCAGAGAGCTTAGCCTTAGTGTGTCGGGAGGGGTCCTTTATATAGCGGAGCTTAGTTGATGGTGACAACTGCAGCCGCGTGCTGGCGGGCCGCTCGAGGTTCGGCGGAGTCAGTCTCACGGGATGGTGCCGTGTGCGGCGGATTGAGGGTGACAGCCATCGCGCCTGACAGGGTCGGCGGATTGAGGGTGACAGGCTGATGGTGATGGTTGCAGAGCTTGCCAATGAAGGGTTGAAGGCCTTCGTCGTGTGCCCATTTCGGAGGAGTTCGGGCTCCTGAAGAGGAAGATAGGAGGGAGTTCGGCACCCATAGGCGTCTGACTGGAGATATGCAGCTAAGGCTCGTCCGCTGAAGAGTTCGGCTGCTGAGAATCCGAAGCTCGACCATTTGGGGTTCGGCCGGCTGTTGGACTTCGGCTAAGGCTGGGACACTTGAGAGTTCGGTAGGTGCTCGGTCGGCCGAAGTTCGATGAGGGCGACCGCTGAGGAGTTCGGCCGAGTAACGACTGCTGAGGAGTTCGGGCTCCTGAGTGACGACCGCTTGGGGATTCCGCTAAAGCCCGTCCGCTGAGGAGTTCGATCGCTGAGAGGACTTCATTGAAGCTCGGCCGCTTGGAGTCGGTCCGAAGGAGTTCGGCCGCTGAGAAGACTTCATTGAAGCTCGGCCGCTTGGAGTCGATCTGAAGGAGTTCGACCGTGGGGAGTCTGAAGGAGTTCGGCCGTGGGGAGTCCGAAGGAGTTCGGCCGCCCAGGAAGTTCGTCTCGGCTGGGAGTCAGAAGCTTGACCAGTTCGGCCTGCTGAAGCTCGGCCGCTGGAGTTCGGCTGAAGCCCGTCTGCCGAAGCTCTTCCGTGGCTACTGGTTACATTGGGCTGAGCGTCGGGCCGGGCTTCGGCAGGAGCGGGATTTATCCCCAACAGTAATCAAAGAGGGTATGTTTCCACGGCTACTGCAGCAACTCCTGCTCCATTATCGATGCATAGGATCATGTCTCCATCCCTCAACCTCCTGCTATCCTCAAGACCCTGCATGGAAGTGCACAGATGAGCACTAGAACCAGAGTCAAGCACCCAACTGGATGCAGAAGAAATCGTAAGGTTAGACTCAATAACGAGCATACCTCCAGAAGGACCTTCCTTCTTGTTCTTCAGGGTGGCCAGGTAAGTAGGGCAGTTCCGCTTCCAATGGCCGTCGCTGTTGCAATGGAAACACTTTCCTTTGACATCGGCCTTTCTTCTTCGGCTTCTGCCTTCTTCTTCTTTGATCCTTCCACCTTCTTGCTTTTTCACAGACTTCTTTTTCTTTCCATAAGACTTTCTTTTGGAAGAAGTCCGTTCCATAGCAAGAACTGAGCCTTTAGAACCTTTCATAGAAAGCTCAGCGGTAACCAGCATATTCATTAATTCGGCCAAGAAATTTTGAAGTTTATGCATGTGGTAATTCATGATGAATTGCCCATATGCATCAGTCAAGGATTGCAGAATAATATCGTTCTGCAGATCCAAGTCTAACTTCACACCGAGCTTCTCAAGCTCTTCCATGTCCTTGATCATTGTCAGACAGTGATCTTGGACTGACTGCCCATCACGCATCTTAGCCTTAAAAAGTCATTTCGTGACTTGATACTTGGCTGCGCGACTCTGTTCACCAAACATCTCCTGTAGGTGAGCCAACATTTGGCGAGCAGTCCCGATATCCTCATGTTGGCGCTGGAGCTCATCAGACATCGAGCCCAACATGTAATATCTGGCCTTATTATCTTCGTCTATCCATTTTTCCAGAGACGCTCTCTGTTCAATGGATGGACGGGCTGGTAAGGTGGGAGGGTCCTGGTCCAATACATGGGTTAACTTCTCAGAACCCAAAACTAATTTTGTAGTTCCTGAGCCAATCTTTATAATTGGGTCCAGTCAGTCTATGTGTGTCCAAGATACGTGCCAATGGGTTGGACGCAGACATTTTTCTGTAGAGAGTCAAAGATTCTAGTTAGATACTGTAATTTTGACTTGACCAATTTATTTAGGGATTTTATTTTTAAACAAATTAGCTCCCACTATTTTCTCGGATCCCTACACTCCCTCTGTAGAGATGCAAAAATCTCCATGATTAATGATTTCTAGTGGGTGGTGCGGTCTCACCAACTGACTCATCACCTCACCTAACAGTTATTGGTGATGGGTTAGCCAATGAGTGAACAACTCTTTGTTCAATGATTCTCTAATCATGGTGCACCCAAACTTGGTCTCTAATTCATGAATCTCACCGTATCCGAAAATATTGATCCACTCCTTAGTTAAGTCAGACCCACCATTTGCATAGACTGGGTTTCCTAATTGAGTCTCTCACCGTATCCAAAATATTGAGCCCAACTCATCCTCCAGCCCATAGCATCCAATGCCTAATAGACATGGTTGCATCTTTTCGGTGCAACTGAGCCACTGTATCCAGCCGAGAACAATCAACCCCGGGAAGGGCCCGCACATCTACAATGGTGGAAGACCTCAGACTTAATCTTTTCTTAGGGAGAATTGATTCAGGTCTCATTAAACTAGACTTGTCATAGTCATAACAATTATGACTAACCTAGTGGCATGGGTTAGCTCGGATTATTGACCACCTCAGATCAGAACTGTGTCAACAGATATGGCCAGGTAAGTGAGACCGGTGGAAGGAATATGCCATTAACTCGTACAAGAACGCATTCAGGTCGAGTAGCTTCCAATTAAAAACCAGTCGGTCGTATGTGCCAAACTTACCTTAGACACCAAATTATTGAGCCAGAACCAATTGGGTTAGCCTACAATCCAGACTCTAACCGCTGAGCCTAATTAGGTCTTGCTTGATCGTGACTCGATCTTGACCCAGACTTAATCCTATTAGGCTGGTCAATTTAAGCATTGTTGATCCCATCTAACCAACTCTTGATTCGGATTTGATCAACCGCTTAGACCTAATTGAGCTACCCAAGCCCGAACCCAGTATTATGAATATGTCTTAGATCTGAAATTCTCAATTTTAGACCTAATTGATATTCCATAATCTTAATTTTTTAATTAAGTAGGGTTCATAAACAAAATATGCACAATAAATCCTAGGGTTTCAGGATCTAGGGTTTTGCAGAAAGTAAGTTTTGGGTTTCTGATTAAGGACGAACACGCAGCACCCCTACACATCATAAGAACACCCCATCGAATGGGAAGAGAGGGCCTTTAAACCCTTCTTCATTCTTATGACCGGACGGCCAAGAGGAACGCCTTAATCAGGAACATGCAATACTACAAAACAGTTTTAGATCTATATCATATATCTCATATACAAATTAGATCTAATCATGGCATATTTTGCATACATCTCATGTATCGAATCATGCATATTTTTAGATCTAAATTATCTCATAATAATCTAAAAAATTAGATTTAAATTGATCTAATCAAAATAAATTCTAATCTAGACAATTATGTAGAACTATTCTACAACTAGTCTAGACATGCATCAATCATATCTCATATGATATTTAAAATTAAATAATTTTTATTTGCTATTTTTCAGATGTTATTATAATACTTATAATATCAAAAAATAGTAAATAAAAGATCTAAAATATGATTTAATCAGATTAAATCAAAAACATGCAAGACTATTCTATAGAACTATTCTATTTTAGAACTAGTCATGCATATTTCCTAATCTTAGATCCAAATCATTTAATTTTAATTTTTTTTGATTTCAGATCTGATCACATCTCATGTGACATCTAAAATTATTATTTTCTAAATAAATTTAAAATCAGATCTAAATAATTTTAGAACCTTGGCTCTGATACCAGTTGAAGGGAAATCCTGATTTCCCGGTCCAGGTTCGTTCAGATCTGATCAGATCAAGAGATATATTTCAAAAATTTTTTTCTTTGATCTATATCAGATCTTGAGATGTTTTAGATCTAATTCTTATTATTTTAATAAATAAAATAAAATAAGATAAATTAAATCAAATTTAATTTACCTGATTTGGGTAATCCTATTACCCGTTGATGATCCTGTATGCAGCGGAAGGTTCTGGATCTAGCCACGCAAGCGCCTGGCCTCTACCGATATCCACTCAGGCTTGGATCTAGAGATCCTCTTCTTCTCTATCACATCTCCAAAAATCAGATCTGGATCTGATCTGGAGGATCTTCAAAACTCTTTTGAAGATCAGCAGTCGTCCTTTGCAGCAGTGCAGCCTTCTAGCTTTCAATCGCCTTTCTTTGATCTGAATCGCACCAACCAAAAATCCAAAACTCCTTTTGGACGTGGAGAGGAAGGGGAGAAGGTGGTTTGGCATGGAGGAAGAGGGGAGAGGCAGCCTTGGGGCATGTGGAATTGTGATTCCTTTCAATCACTTCCAATCACTATCTGGGTTGGGCGCAGGGTCTTATTTATAGACTGTCTGTGATCCAACTCCTCTTCTTCCCAACCAATCACAACTCTTTGTGAAATCAGATCTAAATCTGATTGGTGGGAATAGAGTCCCCTGGATTCCTCCTTAGAGGGTGCCTAAGACCAGTCAAAGTTGGTTCTTAGGAGAACTCTAATTGGAATCCAAAAAGGAGATGGAGTCCTTGTCCAACAAGGACTCCTAGGCGCCTCCAACTTGGGCACACGCCAAGGGTGGCGTGTGCCCTCTTTCTTGCCAGGTTCTGGCAGGGGGACAGGCCCCCACCAGCTCTCCAATAGGTGCATGACATGTGGTCAAAAGTCAAAGTATCAATGGTCAACATTTGACCAGTCAAAGGTAGACTTTTGACCAAAGTCAAAGAACAAGAAATGGCAGGTGACCAAAAATGGCAGGTAATGTCTTACAAAATAAGACAACCTTTTTTCTGACTTGGACAACCTCCAGTCAGACCATATGAAGGCCTCTGATTGAGCACAAACTCCTTTGGCTCAGTCAGGACAACTTATTTATGATAGTAAAAGAAGAACGTTAGGTTCAATCGAGTGCTAGCACGATTTCCTTGAACCTAATTGAATCTCATTCAGATCAATTGAACTGGATCAGTTCAATTGATGATCACCAGATTCAAACCCTTGTTTGTGTGACCCAGTTAGGTTCAGTTCTGTATGGTAATGGGATATGTCATGATCTCTATCATCGACATCATCGAAACTCCTTTCGATGGATCAGAACTCTTCTGATTCGAACAGCTAGAATGATCGATCATCTAAATCATTCTAATTGCTCCCAAAATCCACCAGTGACACCTAGCAGTATATGGTGGCAACCCATCAGAGCTGAATGCGAACCTCTTGGTGCAGCTACCTATGTGATTAAGTTCTTCTATCTTGAGCCCCGATCAGATTAGGGTTAAGGTGAACTCGTCAAACCCTAGTTTCTGTCATATGATGTAATCATTCGATTCGAGTCCGATGTGAAAATCTAAATAGAAACTCTTTCTATTATTTCACTCTGCCATGGCCATGGACTTCTGGACTTGATTCTCATGATCATCATAGGGCTGCTCCTCTACCACCGAGGTAGATAGATTCCATCTTGATGCCATCCAGTTCCTACAATGAACATGCTATAGCCAACATACACCTCAGGGTTTCGAATGGCTAGGAGACATCGAGTAATGGTGTAGTCAAACTATAACACCCTCAAGGTGAACTGTCGATGCACCTCAGGTCAAAGAACCAGACACACTACTGCAGCATCGAGTCAGTCATTGACGAGAAGGTAGACTCCCTAATGACTACTCGAGGTGGTCACGCTCAGTGCCCTCGTTCTCTAACGAGTATTTGTACTCTCGCTCCGTGTCTCCACACCATAGACTTAAGACTCATCTACTAAAGAGAAGTGATTATACACCAACCTTCCGGATCAATCACCATCCTCATGATGATCCTATGGTCGGGAGCATTTTATGAGTTAATAATGATTATTCATGTCTTAAATTTTCAACTCTTGAAAATATGAATTATCATTACCATTAACTTAAAGGATGTATCATAGACACTAAATACACATATGTGATAGAAAATAACCAATTTTATTGATATTAGTCAAAATTATAATTTTGTCCTTAGAAGTGTATTACAAGTATTAGTCAATTCTGGCTTCTAGGGCACATATATCTAACAAGAGAGAGTCTAGTGCAAGGTGGAGCTCTAGGTGGAGATGAATCAGGAATGAGATGGAAGACTCTGGAGGATGAGAGGCGACGTCATAGAGTGAAGTTTCTATTGCTATAAGAGAATTTCTCGAGCAGATCTTCGATCAAAGTAGACAGCCCATGATAGAGATGGGATTGAGTTGCCTAGCTCGACTCTCACGTTTGCCCATCCATGTTCAGCAGGCATGCCTCAGGACATCGGGGCGAGATGGATCACAAGCTCTCAAAGTCAAGTGAAGGCTGAATGTCGAGTCAAGGTGGAGATTATTAGGATTTGATACATTGAATTCGATCCACATTAAGAAAAAAATTAATTTTCAGCATAGCAGTCGAACCAGCTCTAATATGCAGTCGAGCCAACTCAGATTGAGATCAAGCCAGCTCGACCCCTGATCGAGCTGGCTCGATGGAGGCAATCAGAACATGATGAAAATTTTCTGTTTAGACTCAGATTATGATTAATCTAAGGGGTCTACGAGAGTTTTGCATGGACCATAGGATCTAGGGGCCATGAAGAATTTGCGGTCAGGATTTGAAGGTTGAAAAATATTCCAAAATCCATCAAGGATATGTTCAACTCATATTAAGAGAACGAGCCCTGTTAGGACTCCTGTGAACTATTGAGAAGAGGATTCTCATCATATTTAAAGGGCTGAGGTGCTGTAAAGAAAAAATAAGGATGGCGTGTGTGGTGTGAGAGGCACATAGAGAGGTTCAGGCAGCTACCAAGAGAAGCTTGATAGAGCATTGAGTATGTGCAGCCCACGAAAGAGAGAAGCAATAGGTGCATAGCATTCGGTGAGGAGGCTATGAGGGCAGAGCATCTTGTAGCTTCTGTGGGTCATCTTGCAATTCTGAGAGAGCTTTTGTGTGGATAGCTTGTAGTTGAGTCTGATTTATGTACCGTGAGTTTAGAGTGGGTGTTCTCCTCTTGTACCTATTTTTCTCTTTTCAGGCCCCATGGAGATGAGCCTTTAGGCTGATTCATGTACTTGATTATTTTCTTATTTTATTTATTTATTCTTTCTACCATAATAATTTGGTACTAGATCCTTAAAAAGCAATATCAGAGTAGCTGATATCCCAATAGTTTGGCATTAGAGAATGTTGATAGTGATACAACAATAATTCCTACTTGATCTAATGACTGATCAATAGTCCCAATGGTCTGAGACTATGGTCAAGAATCCCACTGGATCGAAACTCTGCCTTCATGGGTCCCACCAAAATAGAATTCTAATATTTTTAAAGGATTAATTAGCAATAAGATTGCTGATTGGCTCAATTTGATTGAGTGATAAGGATTTGATCAAATTTGATTGAATTTGATTTGATTAGATTTGACCCAATCAGGTCATGAGATGATCTAATCGCTAAAGGAGATTCAACCTTGATTTGATCAGGATTTGAATTTAATTAATTTTTAAATTGATTAGATTTTAAATGGGTTGGATTGGGTTTATCCTATAATAATTGGGTCTAAAATAATTTGGTTTGGTTGAAACCAATTTGGACTAATTCAAACATTGTTTGAATGTCAAATCTCCCTATGCCACCATTGACTTTTCCATGCCTATTCTCCCACACAAATTCAGACTTTGCATGAGTGTTTCTCATGCCTAGAAGGAGATGTGCACCTCCTCTCTTTCCTACCTTGACTTGTTCTTGCGTTGGATAAGGATGAGGTTCCATTTGAATTATGAATTCAAATGGGAGGTTGAAACAAGTTCAACCTCCCATCCTTATCTATTCACTTCTCCACGCCCCCTTATGGTTTTGTCGCATATTTTTGTGCATTTCTAAGTGTGGATGCATAGAAGGAGAGTTCTTCTACATGTCAATCACTCTAGGATGGGCGATGGAAGTGGATAAGAATAAATTAGAATTTGAATTTGAATGGTTGGTTGAAACAAGTTCAGTGTTTCAACTAACTCTCCTTATCCATTGAATGTGGAAATCCCATTATTTTGTAGCCCATTTAAGATGAGCATTTTTGGGTGTGCATGGGATTATGTGAGGCATTTCTTGGTGAGAGAAAATTAGAGTGGGGTGCATCCTTTTAGGCATGAGAAATGTCAACAAGAAAGTACTTGCACCACTACTTCTTTACCTCTTAACTCACACACATAGTTAAAAGAAGTTTTAAATATGTGTGTGAGCTCTATCTGAGAAAGAGTTTCCTAGAAATTAAGGAGTAAGGCTTGAGGATCTCTTAGTGGTAATGACATTGGTTTGTCACAAAAAACCCTAAGAGTGGGACTCTAGGGTTTCGGGTGTGGGAGGTCCTATGGTTTTGACCTTGGGTTCGAGTGGTGAGTGTGACCGCTGTGAGTGCCCAATCACCACAAAACCTTCCACAATACCTCATCATCCACCAAAGTTTGTCATTCAATTTTCTAGAGTGTCCGAAAGATTAAGAAGAAGGTGGTCGATTGAATCGACTAAGATCAGCCATCAGAGGCTCTGGTGAGGAGCTAGCACTCTGGTAGAACTAGTCAGGATCAAGAGCTCCATGTGGACTCACCATAGAGGTCAAATGATTATGCAGCTATAGCACAACATAAGGGCTTCTTCCTGGAGTTTAGGATTGTGGAGATCATCTACCCACACTCAGGTATTTCATTCTGAATACAAATCGATCAACAAATATGATTTGCTGATCAAATGCATTTAACTTTCTATTACATATATACATGTCTAGATCCTAGTGTAGGATTTTTTATTAGATCAATGCATGCATAAAGTTAATATTAGATTAATTTTTAGTTTTCACTATAATTTAAATTCAAGAAAACTTTAAAATGCATGCTTTCAACACCACACAATTTCTATCAATGTAGGGGTATATCATCTCGAAATGTGACCAACTCTAAAGCATTCCGCTATCAAGAATTGCTCTGATTGGATATGGGTATAAGTGTTCCTTAGACCTGAGATCGCCATGGTGGCTTGCAAGCAACTCATTATGTTTTGGTGTCAAACTACCTAAATTTCTAATTCAGTTAAGAATAATTTCTAGGCACAGTCAAGTACTTATGAAATCGATAAATGATCAAAATTGGATTGACCACTCTAAGAATTTAGAGATAATACATCCCTGTATTTCAACTTAGCAAAAGGTTAGCCAGGATAATCCATGAGATGGACTTGGTATTTTAAAATATAATGTGGATGACCTATTCATGATTGACAGTTAAATCCTAAGTTATCTTATGAGCATTTAGATCAAGAGGATGAATTATACAAAAATCATATCCACATGGGTTCTAAGAATGTTGCCTTATACATTCGACCTATCCAACCGTCGAGTACCATTACTAGATGGTCACTTCGATTGGTACTAAAATTTGTTCTTATGCTACTGACTTAGCTTTGAACCTATGGGATCACACATATTAAAGATCTTGATCTGATTGGATGGTTGATCGATGATTAAGAATCAATTTATGATTAAATATTTCAATATGATTGATGTCTGACCTAGTGCAAGTGTTATAGGAGGATAGATTAGCAATCGGATTGCTAATTTATCTAATTTGATTAAGTGAAAGGATTGAGATCAAGTCTAATTGTAAAAGATTTAATTAGATTTGGTTTGGGCATGATTGGGTCAAGTCCAATTGGTTTATTGGATAAGCTAATTGCAAAGGAGAACAAGTACTTGTTCAATTAGGACTTGAGTGCATCTAATTATTAATTTAATTAAAATTTAAATTAAATTTAAATTTAATTTAATCTAATTTAATTAGATTCTTTGTTGGACTAAGATTATTCTTAATAAGGTTGCACTAGTTTTAATTTTATTAGGTTCAAAAATAAGTTGGACCAAGTCTAAACTTGAAGTCCTGGTGTGACTAGGACTCTTCCACCTTGCGCCACCTTACTTCCCATGCCCTTCACCCCTGGTTTTGGCATTAGATTTCTCACACCTAGAGAGTTTCCATGCCATTCTTTGTGCCCTCTTTATTTTTTACATTGTTATTGGTTTGGATCAAGTCAAAACAAGGTGGTTGTTTTGATATCAATCTCTATTTGATAGAGTTTGTTGAACCCAAAATTTCTATCCATATGTGGGCCCAACTCTCTTTATTTTTCTCTAGTTCTTTCATGGGATTTATTGGAACTTTTGTGCACCACTTCCAAGATTTTCATGCCAATGAAATAGGAGGGGGCATCCAAGAGTTGGGTGCCCTTGCTCAATTTGGACATACGTTTCTAGGTATTTGACCTAGACAAGGACTTTATCATAACTCTCAATTTAAAGGGAGTTAGGGAATCAAATTTTTATAGGTACTAGACCTGAGAGAGAGGGCTTGGGCATGAGACCCTTGGGTGAAAAAGGTCTTTGGGAATAGAGCTTTGTAAAGGCAAATTTTGTTGTGTCTTGGTGAGAGAAAAAGAGAAGAAAAGAAAGGGTTCTTCTCTAGGGATTTTTAGTTCTCTTCTTCCTCTATTCTTTGAGAGATTTTACAAGAGTTTTCTCTATCCAAAATCCTCCCAATCTCCTCTAATTCATTGAAGAATTATGTTATTGAAAAAGAATATTTATGATCAACCATCGAAGAAGGATCAGCACAGTACTAGCATACAATGCTAATTTTCAATTGCTGGACTTTATATCAACATCAGAGCTTCGTGTAGATTTTCTGTAGAGATCGATTGCATATGCAGCTCAAAGTGACAACCTCAGTCTCAGATTAGCAAGGGAAGATCCTAACTTGCAATAGTTAAAAGAGATTCAATATCTTTCTCCCATAATATCAAATATAGTTTCGGTTTGATGTTGATATGATCAACATCTTTATTTTATTTAATATTTAATTTTAGATTTATTAGCATGCATATATCATGACATGAGATCCTAGATCTAAGGTTTATTTATATATTTTAATAAATTAATAATATTAATTTATTACTTTTATTGATTTAGTTTTGAAAAAGTTTTCAAATACATGCTAGAAACCCTAGACTTTTCCTTCATAAACCTATGCCAAACCATCTTCCACTTGCGAAGGCACCTTTGGCCTGTGCTCCACCTAAATTGTGGCTCCTCTTGGTGCCCTAGTAGAAGACAAAACCTGATTCAAGATCAACTGCCCAACACTATCCTGCTGGACCTCCTACTGAGCCTCCACCATCGCTGTTGTTGTTTCAGACCTTCTGCACTCCATGGACCTCTACAGAACCACCAGGACAATCTATGGATCAGCCATCTCCATCATCCCAAGGCTCCACAAATTTATGCTCTAGTCAAACCGCTAAATGCATTCCGACTACTTTCCCGCCTTCTTGCATCTGAAAACTATATAGTCACTTCTTCGATTCCACCTTGACCACTACCTCTTGGGGATCCTCTTCTCTAGCATGCCAAATAAATCACCAACAGCTCAGCTTTCATGTTTTATTTTTTTTATACCACATGAAGCTATAAGCAACAAGAACTTTTTTTTTTAATAGTTGGATACCTACTGGAAGGAAGCTTCTAGCAACTCCAAAAGGCTCCTCCCTCCTCCATCCCAAAAAAAAAATCCAGCCACCTACTTCCATGGAACGCTATCAACCACCTTTAGCTGCACACCTCAGTCGAATCTGTGTGCCATTGCCAAATCCATGTGCCATCGCGGCATGCCGTGGCTCCTGCTACATGCATGCCACCACTAGATCTACGTGCCATCATTGGATCCATGCTCCATCGCTAGATCTATGCGCCATCTCATTGGATCTGTGCATTACCTCCTTGGATCTGTGTGCCACTATAGCATGTCATTGCTCCCACTGCATGTGCACCACCACCCGTGTGTCACTAGCCACTATGCCGGCTTGGTCTCCGCTACTAGCATGCATGCACCACTATCCATGCACCACCACCGGAGTCTATGCTACCACCATCCTGCGACATTCTCACTAAAGAAGAAGACCACCATGCCATAGGCCCCCCCATCAAAACTCCATTGTCCTACACATAAGCACCCCATCATCTGCGAAAAGCCCCTAATTTTGCCTTCGGCTATTGTGCTCGGCTACCTGATCATCAAAATCAGCCACCAAATCTCGGGATTGGCTCCTGTTCACTGGAATTGGCCATTAGTGTCTAGGATTGATGACCAATCACCAAATCAGCCACCAATTGGGAGGAAGAAAGGGGGCCTTATTGGCCCCAAAACCTTTTCCATCCACCGCTGCTTCTCGCCATTGAAGAGCATCCACCGAATCCCTTGTTTTGTTTGTTGGATATCAACTTACCCTTCTTCCTTCATGCTTCCTCATCAAGAAGGCTTTGATACCAACTGTTGTGCAGGATCCCTTGACATCTTATTGCGTCTGAAGGAAAAACATTCATGTAGGAGAGATGGGGTGTGCCTCTTATCTCCTTGCTTGGAGGCGTGCCCCCTAGGACACCTTAGCATGTGAAAGATCAGAAAGAGAGATGTGGGAGAAAATGGTTATATTGATTCTCCTCTTAAGGTTTACAATATACATACATACATACATATATACATGTTAGATATATGTGCCCTAGAAGCCAGAATTGACTGACACTTGTAATACACTTCTAGGGGCAAAATTATAATTTTGACTATAATTAATAAAATGGGTTATTTTCTATCACACCTGTGTATTTAGTGTTTGTGATACATCCTTTGAGTTAATGGTAATGATAATTCATATTTTCAAGAGTTGAAAATTTAAGACATGAATAATCATTATTAACTCATAAACAGCTCCCGACCTTAGGATCATCACGAGGATGGTGATTGATCCAGAAGGTTGGTGTACGATCGCTTCTCTTTAGTAGATGAGTCTTGAGTCTACGGTGTGGAGACACCGGAGCGAGAGTACAGGTACTCGTTAGAGAACGAGGGCACTGAGCGTGACCACCTCGAGTAGTCATTAGGAAGTCTACCTTCTCGTCAATGACTGACTCGATGCTGCAGTAGTGTGTCTGGTTCTTTGACCTGAGATGCATCGGCAGTTCACCTTGAGGGTGTTATAGTTTGACTACACCATTACTCGGTCTCCTAGCCATATGGAACCCTGAGGTGTATGTTGGCTATAGCATGTTCATTGTAGGAACTGGATTGCATCAAGATGGGATCTATCTACCTCGGTGGTAGAGGAGCAGCCCTATGATGATCATGAGAATCAAGTCCTGAAGCCCATGGCCATGGCAGAGTGAAATAATAGAAAGAGTTTCTATTTAGATTTTCACATTGGACTCGAATCGAATGATTACATCATATGACAGAGACTAGGGTTTGACGAGTTCACCTTAACCCTAATCTGATCGGGGCTCAAGATAGAAGAACTTAATCACACAGGTAGCTGCACCAAGAGGTTCGCATTCAGCTCTGATGGGTTGCCACCATATACTGCTAGGTGTCACTGGTGGATTTTGGGAGCAATTAGAATGATTTAGATGATCGATCATTCTAGCTGTTCGAATCAGAAGAGTTCTGATCCATCGAAAGGAGTTTCGATGATGTCTATGATAGAGATCATGACATATCCCATTACCATACAGAACTGAACCTAACTGGGTCACACAAACAAGGGTTTGAATCTGGTGATCATCAATTGAACTGATCTAGTTCAATTGATCTGAATGAGATTCAATTAGGTTCAAGGAAATCGTGCTAGCACTCGATTGAACCTAACGTTCTTCTTTTACTATCATAAATAAGTTGTCCTGACTGAGCCAAAGGAGTTTGTGCTCAATCAGAGGCCTTCATATGGTCTGACTGGAGGTTGTCCAAGTCAGAATAGGTTGTCTTATTTGTAAGACATTACCTGCCATTTTTGGTCACCTGCCATTTCTTGTTCTTTGACTTTGGTCAAAAGTCTACCTTTGACTGGTCAAACGTTGACCATTGACCCTTTGACTTTTGACCACATGTCATGCACCTATTGGAGAGCTGGTGGGGGCCTGTCCCCCTGCCAGAACCTGGCAAGGAGAAGGGCGCACGCCAAGGGTGGCGTGAGCCCAAGTAGGAGGCGCCTAGGAGTCCTTGTTGGACAAGGACTCCACCTCCCTTTTGGATTCCAATCAGAGTTCTACTAAGAATCCAGTTTGACTGGTCTTAGGCGCCCTCTAAGGAGGAATCCAGGGGTCTCTATTCCAACCAATCAGATTTAGATCTGATTTCACAAAGGGTTGTGATTGGTTGAGAGGAAGAGGAGTTGGATCACAAGAGGTCTATAAATAAGACCCTGCGCCCAACCCTAATTCTAATGAATTCAATTGAGAAACCCCACGCCCCAAGGCTGCCTCTCCCCTCCTTCTCCATGCCATAGTCTCTCTTCTCCCCTTGCTCTCCACGTCCAAAAGGTGTTTTGGACTTTGGTTGGTGCGATTCAGATCAAGGAAAGGCGATCAAAAGCAAGAAGGCTGCGCTGCTGCAAAAGGACGACTGCAGATCTTCAAAAGAGTTTTGAAGATCCTCCAGATCAGATCCAGATCTGATTTTTGGAGGTGTGATAGAGAAGAAGAGGATCTCCAGATCCAACCCGAGTGGATACCGGTAGAGGCCAGGCGCTTGCGTGGCTAAGATCCAGAACCTTCCGCTGCAATCAGGATCATCTACAGGGTAATAGGATTACCCAAATCAGGTAAATTAAATTTGATTTAATTTATCTTATTTTATTTTATTTATTAAAATAATAAGAATCAGATCTGAAACATATCAAGATCTGATTGAGATCAAGAGAAAATTTTTGAAATATATCTCTTGATCTGAATCAGATCTGGACGAACCTGGACCGGGAAATCAGGATTTCCCTTCAACTGGTATCAGAGCCATGGTTCTAAATTGTTTAGATCTGATTTTAATTTTATTTTAATTAGAAAATAAAGTGATTTCAGATGTCACATGAGATGTGATCAGATCTGAAATCAGAAAAATTAAAATTAAATGATTTGGATCTAAGAACATGAAGATATGCATGACTAGTTCTAGAATAGAATAGTTCTATAGAATAGTTTTGCATGTCTTTGATTTAATCTGATTAAATCATATTTTAGATCTTCTTATTTACTATTTTCTGATATTATAAGTGTTATAATAACATCTGATAAACAGCAAATAAAAATTATTTAATTTTAAATATCATATGAGATATGATAGATGCATGACTAGACTAGTTGTAGAATAGTTCTACATAATTGTCTAGATTAGAATTTATTTTGATTAGATCAATTTAAATCTAATTTTTTAGATTATTATGTGATAATTTAGATCTGAAAACATGCATGATTATGATACATGAGATGTATGCAAAATATGCCATGATTAGATCTAAATTTGTATATGAGATATATGATATAGATCTATAACTGTTTTGTAGTATTTACATGTTCCTGATTAAGGCGTTCCTCTTGGCCGTCCGGTCATAAGAACGAAGAAGGGTTTAAAGGCCCTCTCTTCCCATTCGATGGGGTGTTCTTATGACGTGTAGGGGTGCTGCGTGTTCGTCCTTAATCAGAAACCCAAAACTTACTTTCTGCAAAACCCTAGATCCTGAAACCCTAGGATTTATTGTGCATATTTTGTTTATGAACCCAACTTAATTAAGAATTAAGTTTATGGAATATTAATTAGGTCTAAAATTGAGAATTTCAGATCTAAGACATATTCATAATACTGGGTTCGGGCTTGGGTAGCTCAATTAGGTCTAAGCGGTTGATCAAACCGAATCAAGAGTTGGTTAGATGGGATCAACAATGCTTAAATTGACCAGCCTAATAGGATTAAGTCTGGGTCAAGATCGAGTCACGATCAAGCAAGACCTAATTAGGCTCAGAGGTTAGAGTCTGGATTGTAGGCTAACCCAATTGGTTCTGACTCAACAATTTGGTGTCTAAGGTAAGTTTGGCACAGACGATCGACTGGTTTTTAATTGGAAGCTACTCGACCTGAATGCGTTCTTGTGCGAGTTAACGGCATATTCCTTCCACCGGTCTCACTTACCTGGCCATATCTGTTGACACAGTTCTGATCTGAGGTGGTCAATAATCCGAGCTGACCCATGCCACTAGGTTAGTCATAATTGTTATGACTAAGCCAAGTCTAGTTTAATGAGACCTGAATCAATTCTCCCTAAGAAAAGATTAAGTCCGAGGTCTTCCACCATTGTAGACGTGCGGGCCCTTCCCGGGGTTGATTGTTCTCGGCTGGATACAGTGGCTCAGTTGCACCGGGAAGATGCAACCATGTCTATTAGGCATTGGATGCTATGGGCTGGAGGATGAGTTGGGCTCAATATTTCGGATACGGTGAGAGACCCAATTAGGAACCCAGTCTATGCAAATGGTGGGTCTGACTTAACTAAGGAGTGGATCAATATTCCGGATACGGTGAGATTCATGAATTAGAGACCAAGTTTGGGTGCACCATGATTAGAGAATCATTGAACAAGAGTTGTTCACTCATTGGCTAACCCATCACCAATAACTGTTAGGTGAGGTGATGAGTCAGTTGGTGAGACCGCACCACCCACTAGAAATCATCAATCGCGGAGATTTTCGCATCTCTACAGAGGGAGTGTAGGGATCCGAGAAAATAGTGGGAGCTAATTTGTTTAAAAATAAAATCCCTAAACAAATTGGTCAAGTCAAAATTACAGTATCTAACTAGAATCTTTGACTCTCTACAGGAAAATGTCTGCGTCCAACCCACTGGCACGTATCCTAGACACACATAGACTGACTGGACCCAATTATAAAGATTGGCTCAGGAACTACAAAATTGTTTTGGGTTCAGAGAAGTTAACACATGTTTTGGACCAGGACCCTCCCACCTTACCAGCTCGTCCATCCACTGAACAGAGAGCGTCTCTGGAAAAATGGATTGACGAAGACAATAAGGCCAGATACTACATGTTGGGCTCGATGTCTGATGAGCTCCAGCGCCAACATGAAGATATCGGGACTGCTCGCCAAATGTTGGCTCACCTGCAGGAGATGTTTGGTGAACAGAGTCGCGCAGCCAAATATCAAGTCACGAAATGACTTTTTAAGGCTAAGATGCGTGATGGGCAGTCAGTCCAAGATCACTGTCTGACAATGATCAACGCAAAATTCCAATATATGGACTTAAGCAAGCATCTCGGAGCTGGAACAACTCGTTTCATGTATGTGATCAAATGTTTGCTTTCATCAAAAAATGAAGAGGAACCATGTGTTCAAAGGTCAGTGAGAGCGCTGTTGTCTTCCTCGTATTGTACGTGGATGACACCTCCTTATTGGGAATGATATTCCCATGCTGACTTCAGTCAAGGTGTGGTTGTCCAAGAATTCTCCATAAAAGACCTAGGTGAAGCATCCTTATTCTAGGAATAAGGTCTATAGGGATAGACCGAATAGGATGCTAGACTTTCACAGAAGATGAACATAGAGGAAGTACTAAAAAGGTTTAGTATGGAAAACTCTAAAAGGGATTAATACCCTTCAGACATGTATTCATCTTTCCAAGAAAGATGTGCCCCAGCACACCTGAGGAATAGAACGCTATGAGCAAGATCCCTTATGCTTCTGCCAATAGGGGAGCCTCATGTATGCATTGCTATGTACACGACCTGATATAGCCAATGTTGTGATGTCACAAGCAGATATCAGTCAAATCCAGGTAAAGAACACTGGACTTCTATGAAAGTGTATCCTTAAGTACTTGAGAAAGAACTAAGGATATGATGTTGGTCTTTGTAACGGAGAACTCAAGTCCAGGGATACAAGACTCGGACTTCATGTCCGTATAGATGATCGAAAGTCGACATCTGGCAGACTGTTTGTGCTGGAAGAGTTCCTAGCAAATGGTGATTACCAATCTATTAGCGATTACCTTGAAGAAAGGTTATGTTGAGGTCAAGAGAGTCAACTCCGCAGATAATGTGGCAGACTCACTTTTTCACAAAGCCATTAGGCCACAGAAGATCGAAGCCACCTTGAGAAGATGGAACTTAGACTTGTAGCCAATTGGCTTTAGGACAAGTGGGAATTGTTTAGAATATTGTGCCCTAGAAGCCAGAATTGGCTGACACTTGTAATACACTTCTAGGGGCAAAATTATAATTTTGACTATAATTAATAAAATGGGTTATTTTCTATCACACCTAGTGTATTTAGTGTTTGTGATACATCCTTTGAGTTAATGGTAATGATAATTCATATTTCAAGAGTTGAAAATTTAAGACATGAATAATCATTATTAACTCATAAACAGCTCCCGACCATAGGATCATCACGAGGATGGTGATTGATCCGAAGGTTGGTGTACGATCGCTTCTCTTTAGTAGATGAGTCTTGAGTCTACGGTGTGGAGACACCGGAGCGAAAGTATAGGTACTCGTTAGAGAACGAGGGCACTGAGCGTGACCACCTCGAGTAGTCATTAGGAAGTCTACCTTCTCGTCAATGACTGACTCGATGCTGCAGTAGTTGTCTGTTCTTTGACTGAGATGCATCGGCAGTTCACCTGAGGAGTGTTATAGTTTGACTACACATTACTCGGTCTCCTAGCCATATGGAACCTGAGGTGTATGTTGGCTATAGCATGTTATTGTAGGAACTGGATTGCATCAAGATGGGATCTATCTACCTCGGTGGTAGAGGAGCAGCCCTATGATAATCATGAGAATCAAGTCCTGAAGCCCATGGCCATGGTAGAGTGAAATAATAGAGAGAGTTTCTATTTAGGTTTTCACATTGGACTCGAATCGAATGATTATATCATATGACAGAGACTAGGGTTTGACGAGTTTACCTTAACCCTAATCTGATCAGGGCTCAAGATAGAAGAACTTAATCACACAGGTAGCTGCACCAAGAGGTTCGCATTCAGCTCTGATGGGTTGCCACCATATACTGCTAGGTGTCACTGGTGGATTTTGGGAGCAATTAGAATGATTTAGATGATCGATCATTCTTAGCTTTCGAATCGAAGAGTTCTGATCCATCGAAAGTTTCGATGATGTCTATGATAGAGATCATGACATATCCCATTACCATACATAACTAAATCTAACTGGGTCACACAAAAAAGGTTTGAATCTGGTGATCATCATTGAACTAATCTAGTTCAATTGATCTGAATGAGATTCAATTAG
>QRFJ01001623.1:125254-201884 GCA_006176705.1 Cocos nucifera
TCAGGACATGGAAGAGCTGAGAACTCGTGTGAAGTTGACTTGGACCTACGAACGATATCATTCTGCAATCCTTGACTGATGCATAGAATAATTCATCATGAAATTACCACATGGCCATAAAACTCAGAATTTCTTGATCGAGTTACATGAATATGCTAGTTTTTACCACGAGCTTCTATGAAAGTTCCCCTAAAGGCTCAGTCTTGCTATGGGAAAATGGACTCTTCCAAGAAAGTCTCATAAAAGAAAAAAAGTCTGTGAAAAAGCAAAAGGTGGAAGGATCAAAGAAGGAAGAAGGCAGCAATCGAAGAAGAAGGCATGGTCAAAGAAAGTGTTTCCCATTGCAACAGCAACAGGCCCACTGGAAGTGGAACTGCCATTTACCTGGCACCCTACAAGAACAAGAAGGAAGGTTCCTTGAGGTTGCTCTGTTATTGGTCTAACCTTACGGTTTCTTTCTGCAATCAAGTGGGTGCTTGACTCTGGTCTAG
Organism: Cocos nucifera; assembly: GCA_006176705.1. Taxonomy (NCBI): domain Eukaryota; kingdom Viridiplantae; phylum Streptophyta; class Magnoliopsida; order Arecales; family Arecaceae; genus Cocos; species Cocos nucifera. Next base: position 125,746 of record QRFJ01001623.1, read on the forward strand.
TGCTCATCTGCACTTCCCATACAGGGCTTTGAGGATAGTAGGAGGCTGAGGGGATGGAAACATCGATCTATGCGTCGGTAATGAGCAAGATTGCTGCAGTAGCCCATGGAAAACATTACCCTCTTCGATACCATCTGGTTAACTAGTTTTAAACAGACTGTTATTATATGCCCTGCAGCTAGCAGGAATTTGAATTCTGCTTCATGCTTAGACAAAAGAAGGTTATGTGATCACCTTGTTTAAGGACCATGTAACATTCTTTATGAAAGAGAAATTGCAATGTTTCCTCATTAATGTCCTTTATCAGCTACATATGATGTACCTGTGTCTACTACTCGAGCAAAAAAAGTGATTGATCTGCCACTAACACCCCTTAGAGTAGTCCACAATCAAAATAATCTTGATGCACTTGAGATTAGGTTCAATTTTTAAGGCAGAAGATAGATCAACCAAATTTACAAAAAAATTACTCCATTCTACAACACCACTTCATATCCAACTACATCCAATTCCCGCTACTTCTAAGCCCCCCCCAACCATGAACTTAACTCCCTTTTGTTTACATTAGAGCAAATTATCCCTATTCCCCCATAGTACATATCTGATCATCCGCCATTTCCGAGTACCCAGACCCAACACCTTTCCTTATTAATACTCCCTCATTCACACTTATCATCTTAAGATCAAAGCCCATCATCCATCATTGACTACCCATAAGTTTTGAAGCCCTTTTCATTTTTAAACACAAATTAATCTTTTTACCTTCTTTTCACTCACCTTTTTTCCCTAAAAATTTTTCAACACTTTACAATTATTCTCAGAAACAGCAAATACCCCATGAATAACCACGCAAATTTTTTCACATAACACAATAAGTACGATTAAAATACCTTCACTCCACAGCAAATCACCGCACATAGCCAAATTACATTTTACAAAGAATCTCTTCCTCATGCCCCAACAAAAAACCCCATTTGATCCATTTGTAACTTTTCAAGATAAACATTCACCCAAGTTATATACCCAAATCAACCGAGTCATATTAGCTCATTTTTTCTCAATTTTGTTATCCTATCTTCTGCTATATGACCTAATCTCAATTGAAGCATATGTTCGTTTTTGGACTATCCCTAGGTCGTTTGGATCAGTCTTTTGCTCGATAGTTAGAACAGGTACATCAATATGTAGCTGATAAAGACCATATAAGGAAAAAACCATTTGCAATTTTATTTCTTTCATAAATAGTTACAATGGTCCTTAAAACAAGTTGAAACATAACCTTCTTGTTCTAAGCATGAAAGAAATATAATTCCACCTGCTACTGCAGATTAAAAATACAGCTTTTAAAACTAAGTCTAAACCAGATGGTAATCGAAGGATTGTTTCCATGTACTGCAGCAACTCTTGCTCATTACCACGCATAGGTCATGTTCCATCCCCTCAGCATTCTATCCTCAAGACCTGCATGAAATGCACAGATGAGCACTAGGAACCAGAGTCAAGCACACCAACTTGATGCAGAAGAGAACCGTTAAGGTTAGACTCAATAACGAGCATACCCCTCAAAGGACCTTCCCTTCTTGTTCTTAGGGTGGCCAGGTAAATAGGGCAGTTCCACTTCATGGCCTCGTCTGTTGCAATGGAAACATTTCCTTTGACATCGCCTCTTCTTCGCTCTATCTTCTTCTTTTGATCCTTCCACCTTTTCGTTTTTCAAGACTTCTTTTCTTCATAAGACTTCTTTTGGAAGGAAACATTCCATAGCAGAACTTGAGCCCTTAGAAATCTTCATAGAAAGCTCAGTAATCAGGTATATATTCATTACTCGAGCCAAGAAATTCTGAAGTTTATGCATTGGTAATTCATTAAGAATTATTCATATGCATCAGTCAAGGATTGCAGAATGATATCGTTCTGTAGTGTCCAAGTCCAACTTCACACCGAGCTTCTCAAGCTCTTCCCATGTCCTAATCATTGTCAACCAGTGATCTTGGACTGACTTCCATCACGGCATCTTAGCCCTTAAAAATCATTCGTACTGATATTTGGCTGCCGACTCTGTTCACCAAACATCTCCTGCGGAGAGCCAATATTTGGTGAGCAGTCCCGATATTCTCATGTTGGCGCTGGAGCTCATCAGACATCGAGCCCAACATGTAATTATCTAGCCTTAATTATCTTCGTCAATCCATTTTTTCAGAGATGCTTCTCTGTTCAACAATGGACGGGCTGGTAATGTGGGACGGTCTGGTCCAAAACATGGGTTAACTTCTTGGAACCCAAACAATTTTGTAGTTCCTGACCAATTTTATAAATTGGGTCCAGTCAGTCTATGTGTGTCCAGATACTTGCCAATGGGTTGGACCGCAGGACATTTTCCTGTAGAGAGTCAAAGATTTCTAGTTAGATATTGTAATTTTGACTTGACCAATTTGTTTAGGATTTTATTTTCTAAACCAATTAGCTTCCACTATTCTTCGGATCCCTACACCCTCTGTAGGAGATGCACAAAATCTTCGTGACATTGATGATTCTAGTGGGTGGCACGGTCTCACCAACTGACTCATCACCTCACCTAACAGTTATTGGTGATGGGTTAGCCAATGAGTGAACAACTCTTGTTCAATGATTCTCTAGTCATGGTGCACCCGAACTTGGTCTCTAATTTACATGATCTCACCGTATCCAGAATATTGATCCACTCCTTAGTTAAGTCAGACCCACCATTTGCATGGACTGGGTTTCTAATTGGGTCTTCTCACCGTATTCGAATATATTGAGCCCAACTCATCCTCCAGCCCATAGCATCCAATGCCCAATAGACATGGTTGCATCTTTTCGGTGCAACTGAGCCACTATATCCAGCCCGGAACAATCAATCCCGGAAGGGCCCGCACGTCTACAATGGTGGAAGACCTCGGACTAATCTTTTCTTAGGGGAATTGATTCAGGTCTCATTAAACTAGACGTGCTTAGTTCATAACAATTATGACTAACCTAGTGGCATGGGTCAGCTCGAATTATTGACCACCTCAAATTAGTAATACTGTGTCAACAGATATGGCCAGATAAGTGAGATCGGTGGAAAATTAGCCGTTAACTCGGCACAAAACGCATTCAGTTAAGTAGCTTCCAACAATAAAAACCAGTCGTCGTCCTGTGCCAAACTTACCTTAGCACACCAAATGTTGAGTCAGAACCAATTGGTAGGCCTACAATCCAGACTCTAACCTCTGAGCTAATTAGGTCTTGCTTGATCGTGACTCGTCTTCTGACCCAGAACTTAATCCTATATAGCTGATCAATTTAAAGCATTGTTGAACCCTCTAACCAATCTTGATTCAGTTTGATCAACCGCTTAAGACCTAATTGAGTGCTACACCAAGCCCGAACCCAGTATTAGAATATGTCTTAGATCTGAAATTCTCAATTTTAGACCTAATTAAATATTCCATAAACTTAATTCTTAATTAAGTTGGTTCATAAACAAAATGCACAATAAATCCTAGGGTTTCAGGATCTAGGTTTTGCAGAAAGTAAATTTTGGGTTCTGATTAAGACGAAACACGCAGCACCCCTACACGTCATAAGAACACCCCATCGAATGGAAGAGAGGGCCTTTAAACCCTTCTTCATTCTTATGACCGGACGGCCAAGAGGAACGCCTTAATCAGAACATGTAAATCTACAAAATAGTTATAGTCTATTCATATATCTCATATACAAATTTAGATCTAATCAAGGAATATTTTGCATACATCTCATGTATCATAATCATGCATGATTTCAGATCTAAATTATCTCATAATAATCTAAAAAATTAGATTTAAATGATCTAATCAAAATAAATTCTAATCTAGACAATTATGTAGAACTATTCTACAACTAGTCTAGACATGCATCAATCATATCTCATATGATATTAAATAATTTTTATTTGCTGTTTATCAGATGTTATGATAAACACTTATAATATCAGAAAATAGTAAATAAGAAGATCTAAAATATGATTTAATCAGATTAAATCAAGACATGCAAAACTATTCTATAGAAAACTATTTCTATTCTAGAACTAGTCATGCACTATCTTCTTAATCTTAGATCCAAATCATTTAATTTTAATTTTTCTGATTTCAGATCTGATCACATCTCATGTGACATCTGAAATCAATTATTTTCTAATTAAAATAAATTTAAAATCAGATCTAAACAATTTAGAACCATGGCCTCTGATACTAGTTGAAGGGAACCTGATTTCCGGTCCAGTTCATCCAGTCTGATCAAGATCAAGAGATATATTTCAAAAATTTTTCTATTGATTCCAATCAGATCTTGATATGTTTATATCTGATTCTTATTATTTAATAAATAAATAAAATAAGATAAATTAAATCAAATTTAATTTACCTGATTTGGGTAATCCTATACCTGTAGATATCCTGATTGCAGCGGAAGGTTCTGGATCTAGCCATGCAAGCACCTGGCCTCCTCACCGGTATCCACTCAAGTTGGATTTGGAGATCCTCTTCTTCTCTATCATGCCTCCAAAAATCAGAACTGGATCTGATTGGAGGATCTTCAAAACTCTTTTGAAGATCTGCAGTCGTCCTTTTGCAACAGCCGCAGCCTTCTTGCTTTGATCGCCTTCCTTGATCTGAATCACACCAACCAAAGTCCAAATACCTTTTGGACGTGGAGAGCAAGGGGAGAAAGAATCTTGGCATGGAGGAGGGGAAGGCAGCCTGGCGGGTGGTGGGGTAATTGAATTGCAGCCATTTGCATGATAGGGTTTTCAAGATGGCGCAGGGTCTTATTTATAGACCTCTTGTGATCCAACTCCTCTTCTCCCAACCAATCAACAACCCTTTGTGAAATTAGATCTAAATCTAATTGGTTGAAATAGAGACCCCTGGATTCCTCCTTAGAGGTGCCTAAGACCAGTCAAACTGGATTCTTAGTAAACTCTGATTGGAATCCAAAGGGAGGTGGAGTCCTTGTCTAACAAGGACTCCTAGGCGCCTCCTACTTGGGCTCACGCCACCCTTGGCGTGCGCCTTCTCCTTGCCAGTGTCTGGCAGGGACAGGCCCCCACCAGCTCTCAATAGGTGCATGACATGTGGTCAAAAGTCAAAGGGTCAATGGTCAACATTGACCAGTCAAAGTAACTTTGACTAAAGTCAAAGAAAAGAAATGGCAGGTGACCAAAAATGGCAAGACATAATGTCATGTACAACATAAGAAAGCAACCTATCTAACTTGGACAACCTCAAGTCAGACCATATGAAGGCCTCTGATTGAGCACAAACTCCTTTGGCTCAGTCAGGACAACTTATTTGTGATAGTAAAAGAAGAACGTTAGGTTCAATCGAGTGCTAGCACGATTTCCTTGAACCTAATTGAATCTCATTTAGATCAATTGAACTAGAATTAGTTCAATGATGATCACCAGATTCACAACCTTTTGTGTGACCCAGTTAGATTCAGTTCTATTGGTAATGGGATATGTCATGATCTCCATCATAGACATCATCGAAACTCCTTTCGATGGATCAGAACTCTTCTGATCGAATAGCTAGAATGATCGATCATCTAAATCATTCAAATTGCTCCCAAATCCACCAGTGACACCTAGCAGTATATGGTGGCAACCCATCAGAGCTGAATGCGAACCTCTTGGTGCAGCTACCTGTGTGATTAAGTTCTTCTATCTTGAGCCCCGATCAGATTAGGGTTAAGGTGAACTCGTCAAACCCTAGTCTCTGTCATATGATTAATCATTCGATTCGAGTCTAATGTGAAAACCTAAATAGAAACTCTTCTATTATTTCACTCTGCCATGGCAGCCGTAGACTTGATTCTCATGATTGTCATAGGGCTGCTCCTCTACCACCGAGGTAGATAGATCCCATCTTGATGCAATCCAGTTCCTACAATGAACATGCTATAGCCAACATACACCTCAGGGTTCCATATGGCTAGGAGACCGAGTAATGGTGTAGTCAAACTATAACACTCTCAAGGTGAACTGCCGATGCATCTCAGGTCAAAGAACCAGACACACTACGCAGCATCGAGTCAGTCATTGAGATGAGAAGATAGACTCCCTAATGACTACTCGAGGTGGTCACGCTCAGTGCCCCTCGTTCTCTAACGAGTACCTATACTTTCGCTCCGTGTCTCCACACCGTAGACTCAAGACTCATCTACTAAAGAGAAGCGATCGTACACCAACCTTTTGGATCATCACCATCCTCGTTGATATCTAAGGTCGGGAGCTGTTTATGAGTTAATAATGAATATTCATGTCTTAAATTTCAACTCTTGAAAATATGAAATATCATTACCATTAACTCAAAGGATGTATCACAAACACACTAAATACACAGGTTGATAGAAAATAACCCATTTTATTAATTATAGGCAAAATTAAAATTGCCCCTAGAAGTGTATTACAAGTGTCAGTCAATTCTGGCTTCTAGGGCACATATATCTAACATGTATATATGTATGTATGTATTGATATTGTAAACCTTAAGAGGAGGATCAATATAACCCATTTCTCCCACATCCTCTCTTCTGATCTTTCACATGCTAAGGTGTCCTAGGGGCACGCCTCCAAGCAAGGAGATAAGAGGCACACCCATCTCTCCTACATGAATGTTTTCCTTCAGACGCAATAAGATGTCAAGGGATCCTGCACAACAGTTGGTATCAAAGCCTTCTTGATGGGAAATGAAGAAGAAGGGTAGTTGATATCCAACAAACAAAACAAGGGATTCGGTGGATGCTCTTCAATGGCGAGAAGCAGCGTGGATGGAAAAGGTTTTGGGGCCAATAAGGCCCCCTTTCTTCCTCCCAATTGGTGGCTGATTTGGTGATTGGTCATCAATCCTAGACACTAATGGCCAATTCCAGTGAACAGGAGCCAATCCCGAGATTTGGTGGCTGATTTTGATATCAGGTAGCCGAGCACAATAGCCGAAGGCAAAATAGGGGCTTTCGCAGATGATGGGTGCTTATGTGTAGGACAATGGAGTTTTGATGGGGGGCCTTATGGCATGGTGGTCTTCTTCTTTAGTGAGAATGTCGCAGGATGGTCGGTAGCATAGACTCCGGTGGTGGTGCATGGATAGTGGTGCATGCATGCTAGTAGCGGAGACCAAGCCGGCATAGTGGCTAGTGACACACGGGTGGTGGTGCACATGCATGTCAGTGGAGCAATGACATGCTATAGTGGCACACAGATCCAAGGAGTAATGCACAGATCCAATGAGATGGCGCATAGATCTAGCGATGGAGCATGGATCCAATGATGCACGTAATCTAGTGGTGGCATGCATGTAAGCAGGAGCCACGGCATGCCGCAGATGGCACATGGATTTGGCAAAGGCACCAGATTCGACTGAGGTGTGCAGCTAAAGGTGGGTTGATAGCGTTCCATGGAAGTAGGTGGCTGGATTTTTTTTTTGGATGGAGGAGGAGGAGCCTTTTGGAGTTGTAGAAGCTTCCTTCCAGTAGGTATCCAACTATTAAAAAAAAAAGTTCCTTGTTTTATAGCTTCATGTGGTATAAAAAAATAACATGAAAAGCTGAGCTGTTGGTGATTTATTTGGCATGCTAGAGAAGAGGATCCCCAAGGGTAGTGGTCAAGGTGAATCGAAGAAGTGACTATATAGTTTTCAGATGCAAGAAGGCGGGGAAAGTAGTCGGAATGCATTTACGGTTTGACTAGAGCATAAATTTGTGGAGCCTTGGGATGATGGAGATGGCTGATCCATAGATTGTCCTGGTGGTTCTGTAGAGGTCCATGGAGTGCAGAAGGTCTGAAACAACAACAGCGATGGTGGAGCTCAGTGGAGGTCCAGCAGGATAGTGTTGGCAGTTGATCTTGAATCAGGTTTGTCTTCTACTAGGGCACCAAGAGGAGCCACAATTTAGTGGAGCACAGGCCAAAGGTGCCTTCGCAAGTGGAAGATGGTTTGGCATAGGTTTATGAAGAAAAGTCTAGGGTTTCTAGCAATGTATTTGAAAATTTTTCAAACTAAATCAATAAAAGTAATAAATTAATATTTTAATTTTATTAAAAATAATAAATAAACCTTAGATCTAGGATCTCATGTCATGATATAGCATGCTAATAAATCTAAAATTAAATATTAAATAAAATAAAGATGTTGATCATATCAACATCAAACCGAAACTATATTGATATTATGGGAGAAAGATATTGAATCTCTTTTAACTATTGCAAGTTAGGATCTTCCCTTTGCTAATCTGAGACTGAGGTTGTCACTTTGAGCTGCATATGCAATCGATTCTCTACAGAAATCTACACGAAGCTCTGATTGTATATTAAAGTCCAGCAATTGAAAATACATTGTATGCTAGTACTGTGCTGATCCTTCTTCGATGGTTGATCATAAATATCTTTTTCAATAACATAAATTCTTCAATGAATTAGAGGAGATTGGAGGAGATTTTGGATAGAGAAAACTCTTGTAAAATCTCTCAAAGAATAGAGGAAGAAGAGAACTAAAAATCCCTAGAGAAGAACCCTTTCTTTTTTTTCTCTTTTCTCTCCACCAAGACACAACAAAATTTGCCTTTACAAAGCTCTATTCCCAAAGACCTTTTTACACCAAGGGTCTCATGCCCAAGCCTCTCTCTCAGGTCTAGTACCTATAAAAATTTGATTCCCTAACTCCCTTTAAATTGAGAGTTATGATAAAGTCCTTGTCTAGGTCAAATACCTAGAAACGTATGTCCAAATTGAGCAAGGCACCCAACTCTTGGATGCCCCCTCCATATTTCATTGGCATGAAATCTTGGAAGTGGTGCACAAAAGTTCCAATAAATCCCATGAGAAGAACTAGAGAAAAATAAAGAGAGTTGGGCCCACATATGGATAGAAATTTTGGGTTCAACAAACTCTATCAATAGAGATTGATATCAAAACAACCACCTTGTTTTGACTTGATCCAAACCAATTAACAATGTAAAAAATAAAGAGGCACCAAAGAATGCATGGAAACTCTCTAGTGTGAGAAATCTAATGCCAAACCAGGGGTGAAGGGCATGGAAGTAAGTAGTGGCGCAAGTGGAAAGTCCTAGTCACACCAGGACTTCAAGTTTAGACTTGGTCCAACTTATTTTTGACCTAATAAAATTAAAACTAGTGCAACCTTATTAAGATAATCTTAGTCCAACAAAGAATCTAATTAAATTAGATTAAATTAAATTTAAATTTAATTTAAATTTTAATTAAATTAATTAATTAGATGCACTCAAGTCCTAATGAACAGTACTTTTCTCCTTTGCAATTAGCTTATCCAATAAACCAATTGGACTTGACCCAATCATGCCCAAACCAAATCTAATTAAATCTTTTACAATTAGACTTTGATCCAATCTTCACTTAATCAAATTAGATAAATTAGCACATCCGATTGCTAATCTATCCTCCTTAACACTTGCACTAGGTCAGACATCAATCTATTAAATATTTAATCATAAATTATCTTAATCATCGATCAACCATCCAATCAGATCAAGATCTTTAATATGTGTGATCCATAGTTCAAAGCTAAGTCAGTAGCATAAGAACAATTTTAGTACCAATCGAAGTGACCATCTAGTAATGGTACTCGCGGTTGGTAGGTCGAATGTATAAGCAACATTCTTAGAACCCATGTGGATATGATTTTTGTATAATCATCTCTGATCTAAAATGCTCTAAGATAACTTAGGATTTAACTGTTCAATCATGAATAGGTCATCCACATTATATTTTAAATACCAAGTCCAATCTCATGGATTATCCTGGCTAACCTTTTGCTAAGTTGAAATACAGGGATGTATTATCTCTAAATTCTTAGAGTGGTCAATCCAATTTTGATCATTTATCGATTTCTAGTACTTGACTGTGCCTAGAAATTATTCTTAACTGAATTAGAAATTTAGGATAGTTTGACACCAAAAACTAATGAGTTGCTTGCAAGCCACCATGGCGATCTCCAGGTCTAAGGAACACTTATACCCATATCCAATCAGAGCAATTTCTTGATAGCGGAATGCTTTAGAGTTGGTCACATTTCGAGATGATATACCCCTACATTGATAGAATTGTGTGGTGTTGAAAGCATGCATTTTAAGTTTTCTTGAATTTAAATTATAGTGAAAACTAAAAATTAATCTAATATTAACTTATGCATGCATTGATCTATATAAAAAATCCTACACTAGGCATCTAGACATGGTATATATGTAATAGAAAGTTAAATGCATCTTGATCAGCAAATCATATTTGTTGATCGATTTGTATTCAGAATGAAATACCTGAGTGTGGGTAGATGATCTCCACAATCCTAAACTCCCAGGAAGAAGCCCTTATGTTTGCTATAGCTGCATAATCATTTGACCTCTATGGTGAGTCCACATGAGCTTCTTTGATCCTGACTATTCTACCAGAGTGCTAGCTCCTCACCAGAGCCTCTGATGCTGATCTAGTCGATTCATCGACACCTTCTTCTTAATCTTCGGACACTCTAGAAAATTGAATGACAAACTTTGGTGGATGATGAGGTATTGTGGAAGGTTTTGTGGTGATATGGGCACTCACAGCCAGGTCCACTCACCACTCAACCAAGGTCAAACCATAGGACCTCCCACACCCGAAACCCTAGAGTCCACCTCTTAGGGTTTTTTGTGGACAACCAATGTCATTACCACTAAGAGATCCTCAAGCCTTACTCCTTAATTTCTAGGAAAATCTTTCTCAGATAGACTCACACACATTATTAAAAACTTCTTTTAACTATGTGTGTGAGTTAAGAGGTAAAAAGTAGTGGTTGCAAGTACCTTCTTGTGACATTTCTCATGCCTAAAAAGGATGCACCCCACTCTAATTTTCTTCACCAAGAAATGCCTCACATAATCCCATGCACACCCAAAAATGTCGATCTTAAATGGGCTACAAAATAATGGATTTCCACATTCAATGATAAGAGAGTTAGTTGAAAACTGAAATTGTTTCAACCAACCATTCAAATTCAATTCTATTATTTCTTATCCACTTTCCATCGCCATCCTAGAGTGATTGACATGTAGAAGAAACTCTCCTTCTAGCATCCCCACTTAGAAATGCACAAAAATATGCGACAAACATAAGGGGGCGTGAGAAGTGAATAGATAAGGATGGAGGTTGAACTTGTTTCAACCTCCCATTTGAATTCATATTCAAATGACTCCATCCTTATCCAACGCAGAAACAAGTCAAGGTAGAAAGAGAGGAGGTGCACATCTCCTTCTAGCATGAGAAACACTCATGCAAAGTCTGAATTTGTGTGGGAGAATAGGCATGGAAAAGTCAATGGTGACATAGGGAGATTTGACATTCAAACAATGTTTGAATTAGTCCAAATTGTTTCAACCAAACCAAATTATTTAGACCCAATTATTATAGGATAAACCCAATCCACCCATTAAATTATCTTAACATTTAAAAATTAATTAAATTCAAATCCTGATCAAATCAAGTTGAATCTCCTTTAGCGATTAGATCATCTCTGCAACCATGATTGGGTCCAAATCTAATCAAATCCAAATTCAATCAAATTTGATCAAATCCTTATCACTCAATCAAATTGAGCCAATCAGCCAATCTTTTGCTAATATCCCCTTTAAAAATATTAGAATTTTCTATTTTTGGTGACCCATGAAGCAAGGTTCGATCCAGTGGATTCTTACATAGTCTCAGACCATTGGGACTATTTGATCAGTCATTAGATCAAGTAGGAATTATTGTTGTATCACTATCAACATTCTCTAATGCAAATATTGTATATCAGCTACTCTGATATTCTTTTTAATGATCTAGTACCAAATATTATGGTAGAAAGAATAAATAAATAAAATAAGGAAAATAATCAGATACATTAATCAGCCTAAAGGCTCATCTCCATGGGCGCCTGAAAAAAGAGAAAAAATGGACAAGAGGAGAACCACCCACATCTAAATCACCGGTACATAAATCAGACTCAACTACAAGCTATCCACACAAAAGCTCTCTCAGAATTGCAAGATGACCCACAGAAGCTAAAGATGCTTCCTCCCTCATGCTCCTCACCGAATGCTATGCACCTATTGCTTCTCTCTTCGTTGTGGCGCACATACTCCAATGCTCTATCAAGCTTCTCTTCGGTAGCTGCCGTGAACCTCTCTATGTGCCTCTCACACCACACACGCCATCCTTTATTTTTTCTTTACAGCACCTCAGCCCTTTAAATATGATGAGAATCCTTCTCAATAGTTCACAGGCAGTCCTAACAGGGCTCGTTCTCTTAATATGAGTTGAACATATCCTTGATGGATTTTGGAATATTTTTCAACCTTCCAATCCTGACCGCAAATTCTTCATGGCCCCTAGATCTATGGTCCATGCAAAACTCTCGTAGACCCTTAGAATTAATTCATAATCTGAGTCTAAACAGAAAATTTTCATTCACTGTTCTGATTGCCTCCATCGGCCACCTCATATCAGGGGCTGAGCTGGTTTGATCTCCATTCTGAGTTGGCTCGACTTGATATTAGAGGCTGTTCGACCTGCTATGCTGAAAAATTTAATTTTTTTCTTAAGTGGATCAGAACATGCTATTTCGAAAGTCTCTATATTTCCACTGCTTCGAATTCAGCCTCGATCTGAGCTATATGTGATCATTGCCCGATTCCTGAGGCATGCCTGGGCAGACCCTACTGATTACTACTGGCCAATGGCAAACATGAGAGTCGAGCTAGGGACTCAATCCCATTCTTCTAGTCTATGGGAGCTCTCTGAGTGTTGGGGTCATATGCTCTGCCGAGGAAATTCTCTATGGCAATAACTAATCTACGCACAACCCATCTTCCTCTCGCACCATGACCACGTCGCCGAATCTCAAATCCCACAACCAGAACGTCTTATCCAAACATCCTACATACTCCGTAGACTCATCTCTCCACCTATGCTACACACAACCATCAACCTGCAACTTAAACACCCTACTTCCTCATTATGTCCACATATTGAGCCTACAACCTGAGAAAGCCCAGAATTGCAAGCATACACAAACTTGTAATACACTTCTAAGGACAAAATCACCACCTCATCAATCATATATCAAACTCACAACCATTGGCTATACATCTCTTCACACTACCACACTATCGTATAATTACAAAGACTTACGTATATACAAAATCCATAGTAGACTAACACTAACTACAAATGGACCTCATTCACTATATCCACAAGATTCGAACCAAACTAAAGACCCCATAACTGAAACCTCATCACTAATCTAACACCTAACATTAAAAATGCTCCCGACCACTTAGGTATCCATCGGCAATGAGTATGGTTTGATTCGTGACGGAAGGTTTGGTGTATAAATGCACTTGTCGTTGAGTAGTAGTCTGAATCTGAATGGTATCGGAGACACGTGGACGCGAACGAGCAACAAATACTCGTTAAGAAAACGAGAGGCACTGAGCACAAGCCTGACCCATATAAATAAGAAAATATTTATAACACTAGCCACGAGTCCTAACATATTCCTCAAACACCAACACTAGACTGATCACCGCAACTCCCACACAAAAACAAGCTGATCAAAAAAATAACCCCATCTGTCCGCAAATCTGACCAGCCTACTATATCTGCCCAAACTAACAAGGCACACATGCCCAAACCAACATCCAAAAAAACCTTACACCACAAACCACCTATGGAGCGGGTTTCACTAACTAACTCTGAAACCCTACACCAAATTACTACGATGTCTCTCACGCACCAATCCTCACCAAAACCCCCTGAACCGAATATGTTCACACACCAACCACATAAACATCATCATTGTCAGGAACTCACCGATGCATCAAGGACTGGAAATCTATCTACCTCCTGAATTAGAGGAGCAGCCAAATAGAATCACACTCTCATGAGAACAGTCCAAACAACAAACATACTCACCACCCATGGACATCACCGGACCGAGCAGAGAACTGCAAAACAACTAGCAAAGAGTAATCTATAATCAAAAAATAACTTCACATCGAGAACTCGCCAACACACAACTCACAACACACACAACACACAACACACAACAACTGATAATAACACCACTCATACCAAATTAGCGCTATGATCAGAGACCTCACATAACCCTAACTAATGAATCGAAGAGCCTGCAAACAACTAAACACACCCTAACCACACAATACACCGGATATCGACTAACCACAACAACAGATCCCGACACCACACCTTCAAAGACCTTACCAGAAGCACGTCGCCCCACAACCACCATAATCACTGCTAAGAGTCAAGTACAACTACAATCCTAAACAATACACTTAGACGAAGACAAGATTAGGATGACTAGCAAAAACAACCGACTCAAATCAACCTGATCCATCAGAACTACAAGCAGCCGACCCACTGATCCCCCCATCAACAGACCAACAAAATAATTCCAACATACGATGTCGATGAATAGGATATGCATACCTTCCCCATTACCATACAGAACATGAAACACCTAACTAACACCCAAAGAGTCAACACACAACCAACACAGCGAGTATATGAAATCATGAGTAAATCATCAATTCGAACTGCCTCACCATGTTCAATTGATCTGATTAAGATTTCAATTAGTTCAAGGAAATCGTAGCTAGCACTCGATTGAAACCTTAACGTTGTCTTCTTTTACTATCTAAATAAGTTGTAACCACTGCCATGATCCACAAAATTTTGTGCTCAAATCAAAAGGCTTCAATGGTCTGACTAGACGTTGTCCCAGTCAAAAAGATGTCTTCATCTATTATAAGACATTACCCACCCTACCAATTTTTGGTCACACCATTTTTGTTGTCCTGATTTGAGTCCAAAAGTCTACCTTTGCTGTCAAAGTTGAGACCATATGAAACCTTTTGACTTTTGACCATATTTCATGCAGCCCTATGAGAGAGCTGGTGGGGCTTGCATCCCCCTACCAATCCTACAAGAAAAGAGGCACATGCCCCCCTTGGCGTGTGCCTTAAGATTCCAAAGAGCGCTTAGGAGTCCACTTGTTGGACCAAGGACGTCCATCCTTCCTTTTAGGATCTCCAATTAGAAGTTTATCCTGAAAGAACCAACTTTGACTGGTCTTAGGCACCCTCTAAGGGAACAGGGACTTTATTCCCACCAATCAAATTTAGATCTTAATTTGCACAAGAGTTTGGATTGCTTGGAAGCAAGAAAAGTTGGATCACAGACAGTCTGTAAATATGAGACCCTGTGCTGCTTAAGGAATCACAATTCCACACCCAAGGCTGCCTCTCCCCCTCTTCCTCCACTGCTAAACCCACCCTTCCCCTTTTCTATCCACGGCCAAAAGAGTTCTTTGCATTTTCTGGTACCTCGCTGCGATTCAGCGCAAAGAAAAAAGGCCGATTGAAAGCTAAAGGTGTCCCACTGCCCTGCACAGGACGACTGCTGATCTTCAAAAGAAGTTTTTAAGAATCCTCCGAGATCTAATTTTGGAGATAGGGATAGAAAAGAAGAGGATCATCTAGATCAAGCTTGAGTGGATGATGGTAGACCAGCGCTTGCATGCTAGACATCCACGAACCTCCGCGTGCATACAGATCATCAACGAAGGGTAAACATTGATTACCCAAATCGAGCGTAAACTTAAAATTTGATTTAACTTTATCCTATTTTACTTTACTTATTAATATAATAAGAATTAAAATCTAATAACATTTCTAGATCTAATATGGATCAAAGAAAAAAATTTTTGAAATATATCTCTTGATACTGAATCAGATCTGAACGAACCGGACCGAGAAATCTGAAATTTTCCTCAACTAATATTATAGCCAAGGTTCTAAATTATTAGATTCTGGCATTATCAGATTTTATTAAAATAGTAATTTTAGTTATCACATGAGATAGTGATCAGATCTGAAATCAAAACAAAATGAATTAACATGATCTGGATCTAAGATTAGGAAATATGCATGATAGTTCTTAAAATAGAAATATTTCTAATAGAAAGTCTTCGCATGTCTTTTGATTTAATCTGATTAAAATTATATTTTATATTCTTTTATTACTATTTTTTAATATTATAAGTATTTTATAATAAACATCGAAAAATGAAGCAAATAAAATTATTTAATTTTACATCATATGAGATATGATGATTGCATGTCTAGACTAGTGATAAGAATATTCTACAAATCAACGCTCTCGGTCAACACCGCATTAGACTCTCATCTATTCTTGCATAAGAATCCAAATTACAATATCTAAAGTCTACCCTACTGAATATATCACATTAGAAGATCAATCTCATATATCTAAAAATAACCAAACTAATAGCGAGCTGCCATGATTCAGATTACATGACGATGTATTGCCCAAAATATGCATCGATGATCTGATTATCTATATATGGATATATGCTATAGATCTAAAACATTTTTAGTACTTGAAAGGTTCTTGAATTAAGACGGTTCCCTATTGGCCCGTTCTCATAAGAAGAAGACAGGGTTTTAAGGCCCACTCTTCCATTGATGGGGGCTTCTATGATGTGTAGGAGGTTGCCTGCATGTTCGTCCTAATCAGAACCCAAAACTTACTTTCTGCAAAACCCTAATCCTAAACCTAGAATTTCATTCGTGCATATTTTGTTTATACCCTACTTAATTAAAAAATTAAGATCTAGATATCAATTAGGTCTAAAATGAGAAATTCAGATTAGAATATTCATATATGGTTCGCGTGGGGTTTAAGGAAATCGTGCTAGCACTCGATTGAACCTAACGTTCTTCTTTTACTATCATAAATAAGTTGTCCTGACTGAGCCAAAGGAGTTTGTGCTCAATCAGAAGGCCTTCATATGGTCTGACTGGAGGTTATCCAAGTCAGAAAAGGTTGTCTTATTTGTAAGACATTACCTACCATTTTTGGTCACCTGCCATTTCTTGTTCTTTGACTTTGGTCAAAAGTCTACCTTTGACTGGTCAAACATTGACCATTGACACTTTTGACTTTTGACCACATGTCATGCACCTATTGGAGAGCTGGTGGGGGCCTGTCCCCCTGCCAGAACCTGGCAAGGAGAAGGGCGCACGCCAAGGGTGGTGTGAGCCCAAGTAGGAGGCGCCTAGGAGTCCTTGTTGGACAAGGACTCCACCTCCCTTTTGGATTCCAATCAGAGTTCTACTAAGAATCCAGTTTGACTGGTCTTAGGCGCCCTCTAAGGAGGAATCCAGGGGTCTCTATTCCAACCAATCAGATTTAGATCTGATTTCACAAAGGGTTGTGATTGGTTGGGAGGAAGAGGAGTTGGATCACAAGAGGTCTATAAATAAGACCCTGCGCCCAACTCCTAGATTCTAAATGCAATTCAATTGAGAAACCCCACGCCCCAAGGCTGCCTCTCCCCTCCTCCTCCATGCCATAGCTTCTTCTCCCCTTGCTCTCCACGTCCAAAAGGTATTTTGGACTTTGGTTGGTGCGATTCAGATCAAGGAAAGGCGATCAAAAGCAAGAAGGCTGCGCTGTTGCAAAAGGACGACTGCAGATCTTCAAAAGAGTTTTGAAGATCCTCCAGATCAGATCCAGATTCTGATTTTTGGAGGCGTGATAGAGAAGAAGAGGATCTCCAGATCCAACCCGAGTGGATACCGGTAGAGGCCAGGCGCTTGCATGGCTAGATCCAGAACCTTCCGCTGCAATCAGGATCATCTATAGGGTAATAGGATTACCCAAATCAGGTAAATTAAATTTGATTTAATTTATCTTATTTTATTTTATTTATTAAAATAATAAGAATCAGATCTAAAACATATCAAGATCTGATTGGGATCAAGAAAAAAATTTTTGAAATATATTTCTTGATCTGATCAGATCTGGACGAACCTGGACCGGGAAATTAGGATTTCCCTTCAATACATACATACATACATACATACATACATACATATATATATATATATATATACCTATACATGTGAAGGAAAAGTCCAGGATTTCTAGCATGAATTTTGAAACTTTTTCAAAAATAAATCAATTGAAGCAATAAATTAATCATATTAATTTATTAAAATATATAAATAAACCCTAAATCTAAGATCTAATGACATGATCTATGCATGTAAATAAATCTAAAATTTAAATATTAAATAAAATAAAGATGTTGATCATATTAACATCAAACTGAACCTAAATCTGATCTAGTGGGAGAAAGAGATCAAATCTCTTTTACCATTCACAAGTTGGGATCTGCACTTGCTGATCTAAGACTGAGATTATCGCTTCAAGCCGTACATACATCCAGCCTCTATAGGATATCCACGTGAAGCCCCGATTTTGATCCAAAGTCCAGTAAGTTAGAAATCGGTATAGTAAGCTAGTACTGTGCTGATCCTTCTTCGATGGTTGATCTCAAATCTCCTTCTTCAATAACTTGGACCTTCCAAGAATCAAAGGAGATGGAGAGGATCTGGGAGAGAGAATACTCTTCTAAAATTTCACAAAGAAGAGAGGAAGAAGAGAACTAAAAATCTCTAGAGAAGAACCCTTTCTTCTCTTTTCTTTTTCTCTCACTAGGACATAATAGTTTGTGTCTTAACGAAGCACCACAGCCAAAGCCTTTTTGTGCCCAAGGTTTTCATGCCAAAACCCTATCTCTTAGATCTAATACTAAAAATCTCATTCCCTAACTTTCTTTAAATAGAGAGTTATGATAGAGTTCTTGTCTAGATCAAATACTTAGAAAGACATGTCTAAATTGAGTAAGGATTGGGGCACCAAACTCTTGGGTGCCTCCAAATTTTGTGGCATGGAATACCGAGGTTTGGCACAAAACCCTTCCTATTTCTCCCACAAAAATATTTGAAAAAAATCAAAAGGATTGGCACCACAAAGAGATAAGGAAATGCGTTGTGTCAAAATCTATCCAATAAAGTCCTAAGTCAAAACAACTTATTCGTTTTGTCCTAGTCCCCAACTAATTTTCTTCTAGGAATGAAAGAGAACAAAGGGGTGTGTGTAGGCTACCTAGATATGTGATTTCTCATGAGAAAAACAAAGAGATGGGGCATTGGGAGGGCTAGATGGGTCAAGAGGGTAGAGTCATAGTCACACTAGGACAAGTTTTTACTTGGCCCAGGTTATTTTTGAACCTAATTAAATCAAAACTTGTACAACCCAATTATGGATGATCTTAGTCAAACTAAGATACCAATTAAATTAGATTAAATTAAATTTAAATCTAGTTTAAATTTTAATTAAATTAGAAATTAGGTGCACACAAGTCCTAATTGAATAAAACTTGTTCTTCCTTGCAATTGGCTTATCTAATAAACCAATTAGACTTGATCCAACCAAGTCCAAAGCAAATCTAATTAAATTTTATTCCATTAAACTCTACCTCAGCCCTTTGGCTCAATTAGATTGAGCCAATTAGCAATTCAATTGCTAATCAATTCTTCTGCAACACTTGCACTAGGTCAAATATCAATCGTATTGAATGTTTAACCTTAAAATGATTCTTTATCGTGGATCAACCATCCAATCAAATCAAGACCTCTAGTGTATATGACCCCATAGATTTTAACCTAAGCTGGTAACATAAAAATAAATTTCTATACCAATTAAAGTGACCACCTAGTAATGATTCCCGATGGCTAGATAGGTCAAACGTATAAAGCAATATTCTTAGAACCCATGTGGATATGGTTTCTGTATAATTCATTTTCTTGACCTAAATGCTCATAGGACAACTTAGGATTTAACTGTCAATCCTGAATAGATCATTCATATTATATTTCAAAATACCAAATTCATCTCATGGAATATCTTGGCCAAGGTTTTGCTAAATAAAAATTTAATGATGTATTATCTCCAAACACTTGGAGTGGTCAATTGCATTTTGAACACTCACTAACTTTGCAAGTACTTGACTTTACTAAGAAACTTTTCATCACTAAATTAAAAATTTAGGTAGTCTAGCACCAAAGTATAGTGAGTTGCTTGCAAGCCACCTTAGTGATCTTAAGTCGAAGGAATACTTGTACCCATATCCCATCACAGTAATTCTCGATAGCAGAATGCTCTGAAGTTGGTCATGTTCAGTGATGTACCTCTACATCTTACCTATATGCTATACCAGTATCTCAATATTCCATGATTAAGAGGACAACCAACATATATGGCACACAATAGCCTATACTTGATTAACATTATTGTCATAGTTAATAATGTATCATTTGATGATGAACAATTTAAGGACTAATCGATAAATCCTCTTTTTATTGAATCTAAATAGTCCTGAGGACTTCATCACAATCAAGAAGTTTATTAGAGATGCAGACTTGTGATGAAAAATGCCAAAATAAAATTTTGTTCAATAACAAATCATTTAAATTTACAAAATAGCATAATGGTCAATAAACTGATGATTGGCTTTAGGACATCTTTTTCAATAATTTTTACTTGTCCTAAAGCCACTTGGTATAGTATCTAATACTCATCTTGGACTTATGATTGTTGAACTACTTTACCATCGGGGCATTAGTGAGGGGGTTGAAAGGAATATGCTCTACAAGCCAATCAAAATATGTATTTTAATGGGTTATTATTTTATCTTCCAAACACATGTAATGACATTTTTAAATAAATATAGATATTTATATTTCATCATATGCTATCTCTTAATTATTTATTTAAGATTATGATGAACCCCATAAATTAAGACTATAGTTTTAGGATGATGATGAGATCATACCTATGAGATCTAAAATCTTAAAATCCTAATCTAAAATAATCCTGATCAATAAAATATTGAGTTGGAGATCAATATTTCCAGAAAGACTGGCACATCCATGTATGCTTGTTGAAGAGGATGATTGATCTCATAATCGCTTGTGTAAGATACTAATACAAGAATGCAGGTGCCCATTGGAGAATGAGTTCAGAGAATTGATCCAACTTGAGAACATCTAATGGAGTCTTATCTACTTATCAACAAATAATTCTTGTAGTGGGAGTTGTGCATGTAATCTTTTGACTTGAGACTGCCATAGAACTTTATATGCATGAATCCATAATTTGGTTCATGCTTATTTATGACTTAGTTATGTATGAGGTGTTCTGGATATGATGGATTGCATATGGAGGTTGTGAGTATGTCAACATGGAAATGATCACTCCTAGTAAGAGGAGATCGCATCCTACTTGCTTCAATCAAATGATGATTCAGGAAGACTTTGATCAAAGGATGAAGAATATTAAAAGTAGTTTCTAATGTTGCATTAATTGAATCATCATTATAAGATTGAGAAAAATATGAATATGATATTGGATTTGACATGATTCTATATCTAGAGTCATATTCGGGATGCAGGATGATTGTAGGATCGAATTGCATGATAACTTTCTACTGAAGGATATTTTTAGAATTGTTGGGGATAAACCACGCTCCCGTCAAAGTCCAGTCTGATGCTTAGCCTAATGCAACTGGTAATCACGGAAGAGCTTCAATCAAAAATTTTTCCTCCAGCAGTCGAACCCCAGTCGAACTTCTTCAAGCAGTCGAACTCCTCCAGCAGCTGAACCCCTCTTGGACTCCTCCAGAGGTTGAATCCTTTTCGAACTCCTACAATGGCTGAATACCATTCGAACTTCTCCATCAGTCGGACTTCTTCTGGACTTCTTCATCAGTCGAACTCCTTCCGAACTTTTCCTTCGGTCGGACCTCTCCGTCAGTCAAACTCCTCCCGAATTTTTCCTTCAGTCGAATTCCTCCAAAAGCCGAACTTCTTTTGGACTTCTTCTTCAGTCAAATTCCTCCAGTAGTTGAACTCCTTTCGAACTTCTTCTTTAATCGGATTTCTTTAGGAGCCGAATTCCTTCTAAACTTCTCCTTCAGTCAGATTCTCCTTCCGGACTTATCCTTCAGTCGGATTCTCCTTCCAAACTTCTTCTTCAATCAGATTCCTTCAGGAGCCGAACTCCTTTTAGACTTCTCCTTCAGTCAGATTTTTCTTTCGAACTTCTGCTTCAGTCAGATTTCTCTAGGAGCCAAACTCCTTTTGAACTTTTTCTTTAGTTAAATTCCTCCAGGAGCCAAACTCCTTCTGGACTTCTCTTTCAGTCGGATTCTTCCAAGAGCTGAACTCCTTCTGGACTGCTCCTTTAATCGGAGTCCTCCAAGAGTCAAATTTCTTTTGGACTTCTCCTTCAATCAGATTCCTCTAGGAGCCAAATTTCTTCTGGACTTCTCCTTCAGGCAGATTGGTCCAATAGATTACTTCCAAATTTCAGTTAGCATTCCTTTTGGATGATCTCCTCTAATCATTTTCTTTTTAGTAGTTGAAACTCCTCTAGAATTGATATATATCAAAGTTCTTCATCAACCAACACTTGCTTCCTCCAAACTTCAACTATTATATCTTGACGAACGGGCACATCATGACAGGCGACACCTTTCTCTTTGTAGCAAACCCCACATGGCCCTAAGCGATCCACTATCGGATGGTTATGGCTGTCACTATCAGTCTGCAATAGGCGACACCTCTCTCTCTCTATAACAAATCCCACATGATCCCGAGTGGCCCACTATCGGATGGTTGTGGCTGTTACTATCAGTTTACTATAGGCTCCATCTATAAAAAGGGATCCTCTAGATATATTTTCTCTAAGCTCTCTTCTCCTTTCCAAAACTTTGCTGAATTTTTTTCTGAGCACTCCATTCCTGTTTGCCAGAAAAGCTGACTTGATCATTGGAGGGTCCTACCGGAGCCACCACCATTGACTCCAGATGAGACTTTATTATGTAGGTCATCGACGGCAATCTCTTCTTCCTTAACTCCAGCTCGATCCGATATTGACCAAATTTTGCACCAACAGGATTGGTGCTAGAGGAAGGACCCTCTACATGAAGTACCCTTATTCTTAAAGGAGTTCTTAGTCAACCCTATGGATCTTCTTCTTCAAGATTCATCTCCATTCTCTCCCTCAATCTCAAGAAATGCCTCCAAAGAAGGCGACTACCCAGAGATCTACTACTTCGACCGCTAGATCTAAGCTAGATCCTTTTCGCTCCTACTCCATCGTCGGTGCTTCAACCTCCTCCTCCATCGACGGCCATGGTAGATCCGAAGCAGTTTAACCTACTGATGCAGTGGGTTTAGAGCCTCACCGAAATGGTGCAGGCCATGCGGCAGCCTCTGGCGGCGATTCTACTAGAAAATCCACCATCAGAATGTCAGAAATCAATCCCAAGAAAGAGCACTTGGGCTAGCATACCCATCACACTTGGAAAGGAAAAATATAGAGCAGAGAATCCTTATTCAGATCATGATTCTTCTCTAGAAGAGACCTTTCCCATCTACAGTCGAAAACTTTCCAAGAACTACGATCGAGATGACGTCCTCGATCAGAAACTATGGAAGATGGATCGATAGATTGAGAAACTCCGCCACATCACCTCGGCTCACTATGATGACATCCGCACCGATCCCTCTTTCTCTTCCTAAATTATGCAAGAGCCTATTCCACCGAATTTCAAGCTTTCCTAATTTGAATGCTACGATAGAACCTCTGATTTGGTTGATCACCTAGAGGCCTTTCAAATCATGAAACTGCTCCATGGCGTACTAGACGCCATCTTATGTCGAGCCTTTTCATCAATCTTAAAGGGAGCAGCAAGAATCTAATACTCGATATTAAAGTCGGGTACGATCTGAAGGAAAATCCTAATTTCCCGGTCCAGGTTCGTTCAGATCTGATCAGATCAAGAGATATATTTCAAAATTTTTTTTCTTGATCCCAATCAGATCTTGATATATTTTAGATCTGATTCTTATTATTTTAATAAAATAAAATTAAAGATAAATTAAATCAAATTTAATTTACCTGATTTGGGTAATCCTATTACCCTGTTGATGATCCTGTTTGCAGCGGAAGGTTCTGGATCTTAGCGATGCAAGCGCCTGGCCTCTACCGGTATCCACTCGGGTTGGATCTGGAGATCCTCTTCTTCTCTATCACGCCTTCAAAAATCAGATCTGAATCTGATTTAGAGGATCTTCAAAACTCTTTTGAAGATGAGCAGTCGTCCTTTGCAGCAGCGCAGCCTTCTTATTTTTGATCGCCTTTCTTTGATCTGAATCGCACCAACCAAGGTCCAAAACTCCTTTTGGACGTGGAGAGCAAGGGGAGAAGAGACTATGGCATGGAGAAGGAGGGGAGAGGCAGCCTTGGGGCATGGGGAAACTATGATCTCATCATATCTCTGTATCTCATACAATCTGAGTTGGATACAGGGTCTTATTTATAGACTAGCTGTGATCCAACTCCTCTTCTTCCCAACCAATCACAACCCTTTGTGAAATCAGATCTAAATCTGATTGGTGGGAATAGAGTCCCCTGGATTCCTCCTTAGAGGGTGCCTAAGACCAGTCAAAGTTGGTTCTTAGAAGAACTCTAATTGGAATCCAAAAAGGAGATGGAGTCCTTGTCCAACAAGGACTCCTAGGCGCCTCCAACTTGGGCACACGCCTAGGGTGGCGTGCGCCCTTCTCCTTGCCAGGTTCTGGCAGGGGGACAGGCCCCCACCAGCTCTCCAATAGGTGCATGACATGTGGTCAAAAGTCAAAGTGTCAATGGTCAACATTTGACCAGTCAAAGGTAGACTTTTGACCAAAGTCAAAGAACAAGAAATGGCAGGTGACCAAAAATGGCAGGTAATGTCTTACAAATAAGACAACCTTTTCTGACTTGGACAACCTCCAGTCAGACCATATGAAGGCCTCTGATTTGAGCACAAACTCCTTTGGCTCAGACAGGACAACTTATTTATGATAGCAAAAGAAGAACGTTAGGTTCAATCGAGTGCTAGCACGATTTCCTTGAACCTAATTGAATCTCATTCAGATCAATTGAACTAGATCAGTTCAATTGATGATCACCAGATTCAAACCCTTGTTTGTGTGACCCAGTTAGGTTCAGTTCTGTATGGTAATGGGATATGTCATGATCTCTATCATCGACATCATCGAAACTCCTTTCGATGGATCAGAACTCTTCTGATTCGAACAGCTAGAATGATCGATCATCTAAATCATTCTAATTGCTCCCAAAATCCACCAGTGACACCTAGCAGTATATGGTGGCAACCCATCAGAGCTGAATGCGAACCTCTTGGTGCAGCTACCTGTGTGATTCAAGTTCTTCTATCTTGAGCCCCGATCAGATTAGGGTTAAGGTAAACTCGTCAAACCCTAGTCTCTGTCATATGATGTAATCATTCGATTCGAGTCCAATGTGAAAATCTAAATAGAAACTCTTTCTATTATTTCACTCTACCATGGCCATGGATTTCTGGACTTGATTCTCATGATCATCATAGGGCTGCTCCTCTACCACCGAGGTAGATAGATTCCATCTTGATGCAATCCAGTTCCTACAATGAACATGCTATAGCCAACATACACCTCAGGGTTCCATATGGCTAGGAGACCGAGTAATGGTGTAGTCAAACTATAACACCCTCAAGGTGAACTGCCGATGCATCCTCAGGTCAAAGAACCAGACACACTACTGCAGCATCGAGTCAGTCATTGACGAGAAGGTAGACTCCCTAATGACTACTCGAGGTGGTCACGCTCAGTGCCCTCGTTCTCTAACGAGTACCTGTACTCTCGCTCCGGTGTCTCCACACCGTAGACTCAAGACTCATCTACTAAAGAGAAGCGATTGTACACCAACCTTCCGGATCAATCACCATCCTCGTGATGATCCTATGGTCGGGAGCAATTTTATGAGTTAATAATGATTATTCATGTCTTAAATTTTCAACTCTTGAAAATATGAATTATCATTACCATTAACTCAAAGGATGTATCACAGACACTAAATACACATATGTGATAGAAAATAACCCATTTTATTGATTTTAGTCAAAATTATAATTTTGCCCCTAGAAGTGTATTACAAGTGTCAGCCAATTCTGGCTTCTAGGGCACATATATCTAACAATCTCCCACTTGTCCTAAAGCCAATTGGCTACAAGTCTAAGTCCCATCTTCTCAAGGTGGGCTTCGATCTTCTGCTGGCCCAACGGCTTTGTAAGTGGGTCTGCCACATTATCTGCGGAGTTGACTCTCTTGACCTCGACGTAACCCTTTCGAGGTAATCGTGGATGAGGTGGTATCACCGTTTGCTTGGAACTCTTCCAGCACAAACAGTCTGCCAGATGTCGACTTTCGATCATCTATATCGGACATGAAATCCGAGTCTGTGTATCCCTGGACTTGGAGTTCTCCATTACCAAAGACCAACATCATATCCTTAGTTCTTCTCAAGTACTTAAGGATACATTTCACAGAAGTCCAGTGTTCTTCACCTGGATTTGACTGATATCTGCTTGTGACACTCACAGCATGGGCTATATCAGGTCGTGTACATAGCATGGCATACATGAGGCTCCCTATTGCAGAAGCATAAGGGATCTTGCTCATGCGTTCTATTTCCTCAGGTGTGCTGGGGCACATCTTCTTGGAAAGATGAATACCATGTCTGAAGGGTATTAATCCCCTCTTAGAGTTTTCCATACTAAACCTCTTTAGTACTTTCCTCTATGTACATCTTCTGTGAAAGTCCTAGCATCCTATTCGGTCTATCCCTATAGACCTTAATTCCTAGAATAAAGGATGCTTCACCTAGGTCTTTCATGGAGAATTCCTTGGACAACCACATTTTGACTGATGTCAACATGGGAATATCATTCCCAATAAGGAGGATGTCATCCACGTACAATACGAGGAAGACAACAGCGCTCCCACTGACCTTTTTGAAAACACATGGTTCCTCTTCATTTTTGATGAAACCAAACTTTTTGATCACATCATTGAAACGAGTGTTCCAGCTCCGAGATGCTTGCTTAAGTCCATATATGGACCTTTGCAGCTTGCAAACCTTGTGATCAGTATCACTGGATGTGAAACCTAGCGGCTGTTCCATATAGATATCTTCCTCAAGATATCCATTTAAGAATGCCGTTTTCACGTCCATTTGCCATATTTCATAATCGAAATAGGCTGCAACGGCAAGCAATGTGCGGATGGATTTTAGCATAGCCACTGGGGAAAAGGTATCCTGATAGTCAATGCCTTCGCGTTGACTATAACCTTTTGCCACTAGTCTAGCCTTGAATGTCTCCACATTCCCATCTGCACCAATCTTTCTCTTGAAGATCCATTTACACCCAATAGGTACTATACCTTCTGGTGGATCTACCAAGGTCCAGACTTGGTTTGAGTGCATCGAGTCAATTTCTGACTGCATTGCCTCTAGCCATTTCTCGGAGTCGATATCTGATATCGCCTCGTTGTAGGTTTTGGGATCATCACCATGAGCACCATTACCTACGAGGAACATTTTCCTCTACTTCCTCTGAAATAATACCTAAGTATCTTTCAGGGGGATGGGAAAACTCTTTCCGATCTACGAGGTGGAGGAGGTAGTGTTCTTATTGGCTCAACCTGATTTGGTTCCAATTGGTCCTTAGCTCGTTGTACTTGTGAGACTTTCTCATCAAGCTTGAATCTGCTTTCCAATGCCGCTATCTTGAATAAACTATTTTTCAAGAAAGATGGCATGTCGACTCACAATCACATTGTGGTCTTCTGGAATGTAGAAATAGTATCCTAATGACTCTTTAGGATATCCTATGAATCGAGCTCTGAAAGGACCTAAACTCTAACTTGTCCGCTTGTTGTCTTTTGACATGAGCCGGACAACCCCAAATTCTGAGATGACTCAGACTTGGTTTCTTACCGTGCCATATCTCATACGGTGTGGTAGGAACGGTTTTAGAGGGAACCCTATTCAGTAGATAAATTGAAGTTAACAATGAGTGTCCCAAAGAAAATCAGGGAGGTCTGTGAAGCTCATCATGGATCGAACCATATCCAATAGAGTCCGATTTCTCCATTCTGAAATCCCCGTTGAGTTGAGGTGTTCCTGGTGGAGTCCATTGAGAGACTATGCCATTTTTCCTTGAGATAGTCTAGGAATTTCCGGCTAAGGTATTCACCTCCTCGATCTGATCGAAGAACCTTAATGGGTTTTTCAGTTTGTTTTTCTACTTCATGTCTGAATTCTTTGAACTTTTCAAAAGCTTCAGACTTGTGTCTCATAAGATACACATACCCATACCTAGACAGATCATCGGTAAAGGTAATGAAGTAGACAAAATTGCCTCTAGCCGGCACATCAAATGGGCCGCACACATCAGTATGTACTAGGGCAAGGAGATCTGTGGCCCTCT
Organism: Cocos nucifera; assembly: GCA_006176705.1. Classification (NCBI taxonomy): domain Eukaryota; kingdom Viridiplantae; phylum Streptophyta; class Magnoliopsida; order Arecales; family Arecaceae; genus Cocos; species Cocos nucifera. Next base: position 154,113 of record QRFJ01001623.1, read on the forward strand.
CCCCATGTCCAACAAAAGGGAGTTTAGTCATTTTGCCTTGAAGACAAGATTCACAAGTTGGATATGACTCGGAAAGTCAATGGACTCAATAGCCCATTTTTCTCCAATTTGTTGATCCTATCTTCTGCTATATGACCTAATCTCAGGTGCCATAGATATCTATCGTTTGGACTATCCCTAGGTCGTTTGGCATTCACGTTTTGCTCGATAGTTAGAATACAGGTACATCAATATGTAGCTGATAAAGACCATTAATAAGGAAACCATTTGCAATTTTATTTCTTTCATAAAGAATGTTACAATGGTCCTTAAAGAAGGTAATCACATAGCCTTCTTGTGCTAAGCATGAAACAGAAATCAAATTCCTGCTAGCTGCAGGCACATAATAACAGTCTTTCAAAACTAAGTCTAAACCAGATGGTAATCGAAGAGGGTATGTTCCCACGGCTACTGCAGCAACTCTTGCTCCATTACCGATGCGTAGGATCATGTCTCCATCCCTCAGCCTCCTGCTATCCTCAAGACCCTGCATGGAAGTGCACAGATGAGCACTAGAACCAGAGTCAAGCACCCAACTGGATGCAGAAGAAATCCGTAAGGTTAGACTCAATAACGAGCATACCTCCAGAAGGACCTTCCTTCTTGTTCTTCAGGGTGGCCAGGTAAGTAGGGCAGTTCCGCTTCCAATGGCCGTCGCTGTTGCAATGGAAACACTTTCCTTTGACATCGGCCTTCTTTCTTCGGCTCTGCCTTCTTCTTCTTTGATCCTTCCACCTTCTGCTTTTTCACAGACTTCTTTTTCTTTCCATAAGACTTTCTTTTGGAAGAAGTCCATTCCATAGCAAGAACTGAGCCTTTAGAACCTTTCATAGAAAGCTCAGCGGTAACCAGCATATTCATTAATTCGGCCAAGGAATTTTGAAGTTTATGCATGTGGTAATTCATGATGAATTGCCCATATGCATCAGTCAAGGATTGCAGAATAATATCGTTCTGCAGATCCAAGTCTAACTTCACACCGAGCTTCTCAAGCTCTTCCATGTCCTTGATCATTGTCAGACAGTGATCTTGGACTGACTGCCCATCACGCATCTTAGCCTTAAAAAGTCATTTCGTGACTTGATATTTGGCTGCGCGACTCTGTTCACCAAACATCTCCTGCAGGTGAGCCAACATTTGGCGAGCAGTCCCGATATCTTCATGTTGGCGCTGGAGCTCATCAGACATCGAGCCCAACATGTAATATCTGGCCTTATTATCTTCGTCTATCCATTTTTCCAGAGACGCTCTCTGTTCAATAGGATGGACGGGCTGGTAAGGTGGGAGGGTCCTGGTCCAAAACATGGGTTAACTTCTCGGAAACCCAAAACTATTTTGTAGTTCCTGAGCCAATCTTTATAATTGGGTCCAGTCAGTCTATGTGTGTCCAGGATACGTGCCAATGGGTTGGACGCAGACATTTTTCCTGTAGAGAGTCAAAGATTCTAGTTAGATACTGTATAATTATGACTTGACCAATTTATTTAGGGAATTTTATTTTTAAACAAATTAGCTCCCACTATTTTCTCGGATCCCTACACTCCCTCTGTAGAGATGCGAAAAATCTCCATGATTAATGATTTCTAGTGGGTGGTGCGGTCTCACCAACTGACTCATCACCTCACCTAACAGTTATTGGTGATGGGTTAGCCAATGAGTGAACAACTCTTGTTCAATGATTCTCTAATCATGGTGCACCCAAACTTGGTCTCTAATTCATGAATCTCACCGTATCCGAAAATATTGATCCACTCCTTAGTTAAGTCAGACCCACCATTTGCATAGACTGGGTTCCTAATTGAGTCTCTCACCGTATCCGAAATATTGAGCCCAACTCATCCTCCAGCCCATAGCATCCAATGCCTAATAGACATGGTTGCATCTTCCCGGTGCAACTGAGCCACTGTATCCAGCCGAGAACAATCAACCCCGGGAAGGGCCCGCACATCTACAATGGTGGAAGACCTCAGACTTAATCTTTTCTTAGGGAGAATTGATTCAGGTCTCATTAAACTAGACTTGGCTCATAGTCATAACAATTATGACTAACCTAGTGGCATGGGTTAGCTCGGATTATTGACCACCTCAGATCAGAACTGTGTCAACAGATATGGCCAGGTAAGTGAGACCGGTGGAAGGAATATGCCATTAACTCGTACAAGAATGCATTCAGGTCGAGTAGCTTCCAATTAAAAACCAGTCGGTCGTATGTGCCAAACTTACCTTAGACACCAAATTGTTGAGTCCAGAACCAATTGGGTTAGCCTACAATCCAGACTCTAACCTCTGAGCCTAATTAGGTCTTGCTTGATCGTGACTCGATCTTGACCCAGACTTAATCCTATTAGGCTGGTCAATTTAAGCATTGTTGATCCCATCTAACCAACTCTTGATTCGGTTTGATCAACCGCTTAGACCTAATTGAGCTACCCAAGCCCGAACCCAGTATTATGAATATGTCTTAGATCTGAAAATTCTCAATTTTAGACCTAATTAATATTCCATAATCTTAATTCTTTAATTAAGTAGGGTTCATAAACAAAATATGCACAATAAATCCTAGGGTTTCAGGATCTAGGGTTTTGCAGAAAGTAAGTTTTGGGTTTCTGATTAAGGACGAACACGCAGCACCCCTACACATCATAAGAACACCCCATCGAATGGAAAGAGAGGGCCTTTAAACCCTTCTTCATTCTTATGACCGGACGGCCAAGAGGAACGCCTTAATCAGGAACATGCAATACTACAAAATAGTTTTAGATCTATATCATATATCTCATATACAAAATTAGATCTAATCATGGCATATTTTGCATACATCTCATGTATCAAATCATGCATATTTTTAGATCTAAATTATCTCATAATAATCTAAAAAATTAGATTTAAATTGATCTAATCAAAATAAATTCTAATCTAGATAATTATGTAGAACTATTCTACAACTAGTCTAGACATGCATCAATCATATCTCATATGATGTTTAAAATTAAATAATTTTTATTTGCTATTTTTTAGATGTTATTATAATAATTATAATATCAAAAAATAGTAAATAAATAGATCTAAAATATGATTTAATCAAATTAAATTAAAACATGCAAGACTATTCTATAGAACTATTCTATTTTAGAACTAGTCATGCATATTTTCTAATCTTAGATCCAAATCATTTAATTTTAATTTTTTCTGAATTTCAGATCTGATCACATCTCATGTGACATCTAAAATCACTTATTTTCTTAATTAAAATAAATTTAAAATTAGATCTAAATACTTTTAGAACCTTGGCTCTGATACCAGTTGAAGGGAAAATCCTGATTTTTCGGATCCAGGTTCGTTCAGATCTGATCAGATCAAGAGATATATTTCAAAAATTTTTTTTCTTTGATCTAATCAGATCTTGATATATTTTAGATCTAAGATTCTTTATTATTTTAATAATAAAATAAAATTAAAGATAAATTAAATCAAATTTAATTTACCTTGATGTGGGTAATCCTATTACCCTGTTGATGATCCTGTATTGCAGCGGAAGGTTCTGGATCTAGCCACGCAAGTGCCTGGCCTCTACCGGTATCCACTCAGGCTGGATCTAGAGATCCTCTTCTTCTCTATCACATCTCCAAAAATTAGATCTGGATCTGATCTGGAGGATCTTCAAAACTCCTTTTGAAGATCAGCAGTCGTCCTTTGCAGCAGCGCAGCCTTCTAGCTTTCTGATCGCCTTTCTTTGATCTGGATCGCACCAACCAAGGTCCAAAACTCCTTTTGGACGTGGAGAGGAGAGGGAGAAGAGACTTTGGCATGGAGGAAGGAGGGGAGAGGCAGCCTTGGGGCATGGGAAATTGATTCATCAATCTCTTTCATAATCTGAGTTGGGCGCAGGGTCTTATTTATAGACTATGCTGTGATCCAACTCCTCTTCTTCCCAACCAATCACAACCCTTTGTGAAATCAGATCTAAATCTGATTGGTGGGAATAGAGTCCCCTGGATTCCTCCTTAGAGGGTGCCTAAGACCAGTCAAAGTTGGTTCTTAGGAGAACTCTAATTGGAATCCAAAAAGGAGATGGAGTCCTTGTCCAACAAGGACTCCTAGGCGCCTCCAACTTGGGCACACGCCTAAGGGTGGCGTGCGCCCTCCTCCTTGCCAGGTTCTGGCAGGGGGACAGGCCCCCACCAGCTCTCCAATAGGTGCATGACATGTGGTCAAAAGTCAAAGTGTCAATGGTCAACATTTGACCAGTCAAAGGTAGACTTTTGACCAAAGTCAAAGAACAAGAAATGGCAGGTGACCAAAAATGGCAGGTAATGTCTTACAAAATAAGACAACCTTTTCTGACTTGGACAACCTCCAGTCAGACCATATGAAGGCCTCTGATTGAGCACAAACTCCTTTGGCTCAGACAGGACAACTTATTTATGATAGCAAAAGAAGAACGTTAGGTTCAATCGAGTGCTAGCACGATTTTCTTGAACCTAATTGAATCTCATTCAGATCAATTGAACTAGGATCAGTTCAATTGATGATCACCAGATTCAAACCCTTGTTTGTGTGACCCAGTTAGGTTCAGTTCTGTATATGGTAATGGGATATGTCATGATCTCTATCATCGACATCATCGAAACTCCTTTCGATGGATCAGAACTCTTCTGATTCGAACAGCTAGAATGATCGATCATCTAAATCATTCTAATTGCTCCCAAAATCCACCAGTGACACCTAGCAGTATATGGTGGCAACCCATCAGAGCTGAATGCGAACCTCTTGGTGCAGCTACCTGTGTGATTAAGTTCTTCTATCTTGAGCCCCGATCAGATTAGGGTTAAGGTGAACTCGTCAAACCCTAGTCTCTCTGTCATATGATGTAATCATTCGATTCGAGTCCAATGTGAAAATCTAAATAGAAACTCTTTCTATTATTTCACTCTACCATGGCCATGGATTTCTGGACTTGATTCTCATGATCATCATAGGGCTGCTCCTCTACCACCGAGGTAGATAGATTCCATCTTGATGCAATCCAGTTCCTACAATGAACATGCTATAGCCAACATACACCTCAGGGTTCCATATGGCTAGGAGACCGAGTAATGGTGTAGTCAAACTATAACACCCTCAAGGTGAACTGCCGATGCACCTCAGGTCAAAGAACCAGACACACTACTGCAGCATCGAGTCAGTCATTGACGAGAAGGTAGACTCCCTAATGACTACTCGAGGTGGTCACGCTCAGTGCCCTCGTTCTCTAACGAGTACCTGTACTCTCGCTCCGGTGTCTCCACACCGTAGACTCAAGACTCATCTACTAAAGAGAAGCGATTGTACACCAACCTTCCGGATCAATCACCATCCTCGTGATGATCCTATGGTCGGGAGCAATTTTATGAGTTAATAATGATTATTCATGTCTTAAATTTTCAACTCTTGAAAATATGAATTATCATTACCATTAACTCAAAGGATGTATCACAGACACTAAATACACATATGTGATAGAAAATAACCCATTTATTGATTTTAGTCAAAATTACAATTTTGCCCCTAGAAGTGTATTACAAGTGTCAGCCAATTCTGGATTCTAGGGCACATATATCTAACATGATCTTCTTCTTTGAATAGATGAGCCATCAGTTTGCAGCTCACTTCATCAGCAGCCGACGTCCGCATCGAGGTTTGGATTTTCTAATGAATATCAAGAAGGAGAAATCTATCTGAGCTTACGTCATTCGATTTAATGCTGCTGCATTGGAGATCCAAAACCTAGATCAGTTTGTTGTAATGGCCACACTTAAGGATGGCCTTTAGAAGAATGATTTATTGTTCTCCCTGGAGAAGAAGTATCCCAGAGACTTTGTTGATCTGCTAGCTCGGGCTGAGAGATATACCCGAGCGGAAGAAGCATTCAAATTGAAAGATGAGGAAGCCACCGGAGAGAGACAGGTGGACGAGTCTAATAAACCCACAGCTGATAGAGGGTTGAATGAAGTTCGACCATGCTTACAGACTCCTTCCGAGCGCAAGCAAGCCCGAACTCCTCCTCAAGCTCATTGTCAAAGAAGCCCCGACAGAAGAGCACGAAGAAGTTCTCCACATAGAAAAAGATTTATGATCTTCCTTAAATAAGTACAATTGAAGCAAGTACTATTTGTATCATCATGATCACGACCATGATACTGAAGAATGTATTCAACTCCAAGACGAGATCGAGAAGCTCATCAGAAGAACCTAGTTGGATCGATTCCTCAGATGCCGGCTTGAAGCAAGTGAAGATCGGTTGAGGGCACTATCACTACCAGAACCACCAAGGAGGGAGGAACAATAAGGAGATCGACCGTCTCTCAACATCATCAACATCATCTCTGGGGGACTTAGTGCTGGAACGAGCCGCCATCTCTCAGCCTCAGAGTCAGGAGAAGCTTGCCCCAAATTAGAAAGATCCATATAAAATAAAGAAGGTCGTCAAGCTTGGAGCTTATCGTCTGAAGGAGCTTGGAGGAACAATGCTCCCATGATCTTTGAATTCAAAAACTCTGAGAATATGATACCAAAAGGAAGCAATCGAAAGTGGCCATGTTAGGAACAGGAGGAGAATCTCGTTCTAACATGAGCAAGTCGAAGACCTCCAATTATTTAAGATAGGAGGGGAGAGGCCCATTCATTGGCCCATCTGTGCTCCTATTGTCATGTTAAGAATAGGAGAAAAACCTCGTCCCTAACATGAGCAAGTCAAAGACCTCCGATTATTTATGACAGAAGGAGGAGAGAGGCCCATTCAATGATCCATCTGTGTCCCTAGTACCATGTTAGAAATTGAAGGAGAACCACATCCTAACATGAGTAAGTCGAAGTCCTCTAGTTATTTAAGATGGGAGAATGAGAGAGACCCATTCAATGGCCCCTGTGTGCCCCTATTGCTATGTTAGGAATAGGAGGAGAACCTCGTCCTAACATGAGCAAGTCAAAGACCTCCGATTATTTAAGATAGGAGAAGGCGAGAGGCCCATTCAACGACTCATCTGTGCCCCTATTGCCATGTTAGGAATAGGAGGAGAACCTCATCCTAACATGAGCAAGTTGAAGACCTTCAATTATTTAAAATAGAAGGAGAGAGGCCCATTCAATGGTCAGCCTATCTATGCCCCTAGTGCCATGTTAGGAATAGGAGGAGAAGCTCATCCTAACATGCGCAAGTCGAAGACCTTCAGTTATTTAAGATAGGAGGAGGGAAGAGGCCTATTCAACGATCCATCTATGTCCCTATTGTCATGTTAGGAATAGGAGGAGAACATCGTCCTAACATGAGCAAGTCGAAGTCCTCCGATTATTTAAGACAAGAGGAGAGGAGAGGCCCATTCAATGGCCCATCTATGCCCCTAGTGCCATGTTAGTAATAGGATGAGTTCATCCTAACATAAGCAAGTTGAAGACCTTCGGTTATTTAAGACAGGAGGAGGGGAGAGGCTGGAGATAAGATCTCCCCCGAGCTTCAACGTCAATAGGAGATAAGATCTTCTTTAACCTCGGCTGGAAATAAGATCACTCCAGAGCTTCAACAGAAGATAAGATCTTCTTCAAACTTGGCTGGAGATAAGATGTTCCTCAAGCTTCAACATCAATAGGGGATAAGATCTTCTTCAACCTTGATTTGAGATAAGATCTCCTCCGAGCTCAACATCAACAGAAGATAAGATCTTCTTCAACCTCGACTGGAGATAAGATCTCTCCCGAGCATCAATATTAATCTTAATAGGAGATAAGATCTTTTCCAACCTCAGCTTGAGATAAGATCACCATGGAGCTTCAATGTCAATAGGAGATAAAATCTCCTTCAATCTCTGCTGGAGATAAGATCTCCCTCGAGCTTCAACATCAACGTTAATAAGAGATAAGACCTCCTTCAACCTCGACTGGAGATAAGATCTATCCTGAGCTTCAACGTCAATCTTAATCGAAGATAAGATCTACTTTAACCTCGGCAGGAGATAAGATCTCCTCCGAGCTTCAACCTCAACGAGTGTAGAGCCTAGAAAAGGACTTTGACAGTCATCTATTTGTACTCCTTCTTTCGAATTTCAAACTCAAAAGTGGGGGGATTATTATTGGAGATAAACTCCGCTCCCACCAAAGTCAAGCCTGATGCTTAGCATATACAATTAGTAATCATGGAAGAGCTTCGATTGAGAATTCTTCCTCTAGCAGCCGAACCCTAGCCGAACTCCTTCAAGCAGCCAAACTCCTCCAGTGGATGAACCACTCCTGGACTCCTCCAGTGCCCGAACCCCTTTTGAACTCCTATAGCGGCCAAACTCCATCTGAACTTCTCCATCAGTCGAACTCCTTCTGGACTTCTCCATCAATCGAATTCCTCCCAGACTTCTTCTTCGATCGAACCTCTCCATCAGTCAAACACCTCCCAGACTTCTTCTTCAGTCGGATTTCTTCAGGAGCCAAACTCCTTTCGAACTTCTCCTTCAGTCAAATTCCTTCAGGAGCCGAACTCCTTCTGGACTTCTTCTTCAATTGGATTCCTTCAGGAGTCGAATATCTTCCGAACTTCTCCTTCAGTCGGATTCCTCCAGGAGCCAAATTCCTTCCAAACTTCTCATTCAGTCGGATTCCCCTTCCAAAACTTCTCCTTCAATCAGATTCTCCTTCCGAACTTCTCCTTCAATCAGATTCCTGTAGGAGCCAAACTCCTTCCGAACTTCTCCTTCAGTCAGATTCTCCTTCTAGACTTCTCCTTCAGTTGGATTCCTTCAGAAGTCGAACTTCTTCCAAACTTCTACTTCAATCAAATTCCACTAGGAAGCAAAATCCTTCTAGACTTCTCCTTCAATCAGATTTCTCTAGGAGCCAAACTCCTTTCCGACTGCTCCATCAATCGAATTCCTCCAGGAGCTGAATTTCTTTCAAACTTCTTCTTCAATCGAATTTTTTCAGGAGCCAAATTTCCTCCAGACTTCTTCTTCAGTCAAATTTCTCCAGCGGATTACTTCTAGATTTTAGTTAGCATTCCTCTCAGATGATCCCCTTTAGCCGTATTTTCTTTAGGAGTCCAAACATCTCTAAAATTGACATATGTCAAAGTTCTTCATCAACCAATGCCTACTTCCTCCGAACTTTGACTATTAAATCTCGATGAACTAGCACATCATGACAGGTGACACCTCTCTCCATAGCAAACCCCACACGGCCTTGAGCAGCCCACTACCGGATGGTTATGGCTATCACTATCAGTCTACTATAGGTGATATCTCTCTCTCCATAGCAAACCCCACATGGCTTCAAGCGGCCCACTATCGAATGGTTATGGCTATCACTATCGGTCTGCTACAGTCGATACCTCTCTCTGTCTGTAAGAAATCCCATGCGGTCCCAAGTGATGCACTATCGAATGGTTATGGCTATCACTATCAGTCCGCTATAGGCTCCATCTACAAAATGGGACCCTCTAGATATATTTTTTCTAAGCTCTCTTCTCCTTCCCAAAACTCTGCTAAATTTTTTCTTGAGTACTTTATTTCTGTTGGTCAGAAGAGCTGACTTGATCATCGGAGGGTCCTATCGGAGCCACCACCACTGACTTCGGATGGGACTTTATTTTGCAGGTCACCAGCAGCGACCTCTTCTTCCTCAACTCCAGTTCGATCCGGCATCGACCAGATTTTGCACCAACAAGTATTTTCCTTAAAATTTCATATCTTTCAAGTATACATGATACGTTGCTAGATGTCAATCTTGTCTTATGGGTTTGATCAAACTAAAGAGTTTAATTTGATCATCAATTAGAAAGGATTTTGATTAATTAAATCAGGTCAGCTCAATTTGACCTAAATTGGTTTGCTTGAGTTCTAATCAAATTATATCAAATCGCACCCAAACCCACTATTGACTAGATGTGGAACCCAATGGATCATGCACAAAGAAAATTGATCAAGGGTCTAATTGGATTAGATAATGTTTGCAGTTGAACATGCTAGCATAATGTTGCAAACCCTAACACTTACATTCAATTTGGATTTTAATTTAGTTCTAATTTGGGCTAATTAAATCTAATTTAATCCAAATCAGATTTGAATTCTTCATTGTATTGGACCATGGCTTATTGAGGCTATGGTTGGGCACCTCATATTTGAATATTTGAATCCCATGCACCAAAGAGTCTCTTTCTTGTTAGTGGGGGTTGTTTGATGTGCTAGGGATACTTGGTGCAAAAAATTATTGGCACCCCTCCTTCCTAATTTTTATCCAAAATTACATAATGTAACTTTTTGTTAGCATGGATATCTAATTATAGAAGGGTGTATAGAGTCCTTCTACAGATAAATCACTTAGGTGGTTGTTTGGTTTTTGGATAGCTGCCCCTTCATTTTGTTGGCGCCACTTGGACCAAGTTTCCAAGTGGTTGAGGACTCTAATCTTTTCCACGTGCACTTCAGATTTGGCACACACTTTCTTGGCCATTGGATGGCCATTTCATCTGATCAAAGCCCTATATTATTGGCATCACAAAATAAACCTTCACGATACTTTGGAAAAACTACGTAGAATTTTATTTCAAAGCATCCTTCTGCTTGAAGAAACTCTTGGAATTAATTCTACATACTTGCATGTATCCTGAGATTATGATGGGGCATGAGATAATATCAGAGAGAATGAGAAATCAAATGGAGAAGGGCATGAGAAATTTAAGTGGCACCCCAATGTACATTATAAAGAGGGATGCGCATTAGAAGTCTGAGATTCATCACAATCCTTTTTTTCTAACATCTTCTCCCTATTGTCTAATTTCTCTCTTCCTTTCCTTGTTCAGATAAGATCCTATTAAGGACAAGGATCTTATTTAGGATAAGGATCTTGGAAGAAAGATAAGGAAGGTAAGGAGAAAAGAAAGGTAAAGAAAGGAAAGGTAAGGAAGAAGGAAGCAAGGCTAGAGGAGGTCCTGTCCAATTAAATTCTTAGAATAAGAATTTAATTCAAGAAGTCAATTTTAAAGAAGGTGTTTGAGGCTTGATCAAGTCCTCATGGTGATCAACGTTGGAGGGTGAACACGTGGGCACCTAGTGGAACCCTTGCCAAACCTCTGCCGAAATTCTGACATAAGTTAGGGTTTAGCGATTAAGGTATGTTCCAATACCCTAAGTTTATATTATAAATGAATGATATATGATTTTAATTTAATAAGATAGTCTTGGGTTAGGGTTTGACTTTGGAATTTCTTTATGAAATATTTTGCAATTCATGCTTCCACCCTGGTATTCGAATCCTATAGTGGTATCAGAGCCACCCTTATTAGGTTAAATCATATGATCATATGCTAATTATTTTATAGTATAATGATTAATATGATATGATCATATTTAATTATTTATAATTAGATTATTATTTACATCATTCTATAAGATTGCCCTAGCATAGTGGTGGATGTTCGCTATTTGGTAGATGGTTGCCCTAGAATGATGGAATCTTATGGTGCATGCTATTTTATTAATATGAATGCTTATGATTTGTCATGATTGATGTGATCAATACATATCAATATTTCATATGAAATGATGTGATCATTATGTTTATGCTATTTAATTAGAATGTGTAGAGAGACCAGTTAATCCCTCTTTAAAATTATATTAGGTTATAGTAAAATTAACCAATAGCAAAACCAGTCTCAATGTAATTGATCAATTGATATCTAGAAAAGTAGTTCATGATTGGTAAAGAGAATGTGATTTCTAATTGATTCCGTTGTCAGATCTGGTCAATTTATTGACATCTAAGAAAAGCAATGGGGGTACCCCGACCTCTTCCCTACTTACCTAGCCAATTAGATTAATTTAATTCTATATTAGGATGCTTAGTGTTATATTCGCGACATGTAGGCCTTCCTTTATATAAAGACATTATTATGTCACGAACCTTAGTAGGTTTGTTGTGTAACCACAAGACCTATTATGGAGACTAACATGATATTATCTTGGTGCATTAAGATGCTTATAATATTTTTAGATATATTGCTTTGTTGTGCAACCACATGGGTAGTAATATTCAAATTTGACTGTATAAAAATAAAAGGTCCAACTTAACTAAAATATTATAGTTTATTATGCAACCATAAGGCTATTAATGTTTTAGAGGTCAGAATTATATTAAGAATTGCATGAGATGCAATTGTAAAAGGTTTTCCTACCATTGAACTCATAAAAGTTTTATTATTCAACCACAAGACCTTTCATGAGGAATTAGGGTCTCAATTCTACTAAGAAAATCAATTAGAATTTCTCGATCATTATAGAAGAGGGCTATGATGTTCGATAAAATAGTGAAAGGCACAATTAAATTAAAGTTCTAATTTAATTATGCATATCATCATGAGTTGTTTGCTTATGTAATATTCTTTATTATGTAGATTAAATTCTATATGGCTTCTTCACTTTCACTGCATAGTATATTGGATTCAAATAAATTGACCGGTCCTAGTTATATGGACTAGTTGAGAGGTCTAAAGATTGTGTTTAATCAAGAAAAACTCTCCTATACCTTTGATGCCCCTAACCTTGAGCTAGTAGGGGAACATGCTACTAAGGAGGAAGTAGCCACATATAAGATGTGGTAAAATAATTCTTTAACTATCAAATGTATCATACTAGCCTTTATGAGTAATGAGTTATCGAGGTAGCATGATGGCATGGATAGTCAGTTCATACTGCTCAATCTAAAAATGCTTTATAGAAAGTAGAGTAAAACTACTAGATATGACATATCTAAGCAGTTATTCCATGCCATGATGGCAGAAGGTTCATCCATACAAGACCATGTGTTGATGGTAATTGATCTGATCACTCGATTAGGTCAACTAGGTTTTGTAATAGATGGAGAGTTAAGCTAAGATTTGATCCTGCAATCACTTTCAAATTCATTTTCTTGATTTATTATGAACTATCATATGAACAAACTAAATTCTTTCTTGCCTAAGCTATTAAATATGCTCAAAATAGTAGAGAGCCATATCAAAAAGGATAAGGCTCCTCTTCTTCTTATGGATGGGATCTCCAAGAAGAAGGCAGGTAAAAAGAGTTAAAAGAGGATGCTGAATCCTAAAGGTGGCATAAATAAGAGAAAGAAGGGGAAGAAGGCCTCCAGTCAAGCGACCTACTTTTACTATGGCAAAGTAGATCATTGAAAAAGGAATTGCAAGACTTACTTTGCAACTATGAAGACTGGTGCAAGTGTTACACCAAAAGGTATGTATGAGATACATACAATATTATCATTGAATTATTCCATTTGAAACTCTTGGGTATTGGATACTGCCTATGGTTCTCATATCTGCAAATCTTTGTAGGAGCTATAAAAAATTAGAGTTTTGAAGAAGGATGACTTCGAGCTCTACGACGCTGGAGGAGACTCCCTCCAAACTGAAGCTATAAGGACAAATATTTTGAAGTTACCTTTAGGAAAGATCTTAGAGCCAAAGGATTGTTATTATATACCTAAGATCATTAGAAATATTATTTCTGTACCCTTATGTTAAAACAAGATTATGAAATTGATGTAATGAGCAGTGGTTGCTCAATCAAATATTCTAATAAAATAATATATTATGGCATTTTGATAATGGTCTTTTGACTCTATCTTTGAATGACAATATTTTTCATATTGATGAAAATAGAAAGCGAAAGAGAGAACATGTTAAAAATACTTTACTTTGGCATTGTCGACTTGGTCATATTAGCGAGACTAGGATTAACAAGTTATACAAAAAAAAGCTCTTTGATCCTTATGATTATGAATCATTAGGAACTTGTGAATATTATCTTATGGGTAGAATGAACAAGACTGCATTTTGTGGACATGAAGAAAGGACAAGTGAGTTATAAGGACTTGTACATATAGATGTATATAATCCTGTGGCAACTCAGGCTAGAGATGGATACTCTTATTTTATAACATTCATTGATAATTTTATCTAGGTTTGGATATGTGTACTTTGTAAAATATAAATCTGAAGCCTTTGACAAATTTAAAGAGTATCAAAGTATGGTTGAGAAATAAATTAAAAAAAGTATAAAAATTCTTCAATTAGATTGAGAAGGAGAATACTTATCTAGTAAATTTTTGAACTACCTTAAATTAAAAATGATTCTCTCTAAACAAACCCCTACTTATACACCACAGTTAAATTATTTCCCAGGTATAACTATCCAAGAGGAGGGTGAATTGGATATTTCAAAAATTAAATGACTAATATGTAGATTTGAATGATTTAAACCAAGTGATATGAAACTCTTAAATAAATTGATTAAGTCTAATTATAAAATCTAACTAGAAACTTTGACTCTCTATAGAAAAATGTTAGAATCCAACCCACTAGCCCATATCTTGGACACCCATAGACTGACCGGATCCAACTACAAGGATTGACTTCAAAACTTAAAAACTATTTTGGATTTTGAGATGTTGACTCATGTGTTGGAATAGGATCTTCTCACTTTACCAACCCATCCATCCATAAAATAGAGAGCATCTCTAAAAAAATGGATGGATGAAGATAATAAAGTTAGGTATTACATGTTGGGCTCGATGTTTGATGAGCTCCAATGCTAACATGAAGACATAATGACTAGCCGCTAAATAATGGCTCACCTGCAAGAGTTGTTTGGTGAACAAAATCGTGCAGTCAAATATCAAGTCACTAAGAGACTTTTTAAGGCTCAGATGCATGATGGGCAGTCAGTCTAAGATCATTATTTGATAATGATCAAGGACTTAGAAGAGCCTGAGAAGCTTGGTGTCAAGTTAGATTAGGATCTATAAATTGATATAATTCTACAGTCCTTGACTGATGTATATGGACAGTTAATCATGAACTACCATATGCATAAACTTCAAAATACCTTGGCTGAACTTATGAACATGCTGATTACTGCTAAGCTCTCTATGAAAGGTTCAAAGGGCTCAGTGCTTGCTGTAGAGCGGACTTCTTTCAAGAGAAAGTCTTTTGAGAAAAAGAAGAATTCTGTGAAGAAGCAAAAGATGGAAGGTAGAAAGAAGAAGAAGGTAGAGCCAAAGAAGAATGCTGCTTATATGGAAAAATATTTTCATTGCAACACTGACAGCTGCCACTGAAAGTGGAACCATCCTCTTTACCTAGCTAGCTTGAAGAACAAGAAGAAGGCAGATCCTTCAAGAGGTATGCTCATTATAGAACCTAACCTTATAGTTTCTTCTACATCCAGTTGGATGCTTGACTTTAGTTCTAGTACTCACTTATGCACTTCTATGTAGGATCTTAAGGATAGCAAGAGGCTGAGGGATGGCAAGTTAATCCTATGCATTGGAAATGGAGTAAGAGTTGCTGCTGTGACCATGAAAATCTATCCTTTTCGACTACCATCAAAATTAGATTTAGTACTTAGGGACTATTTTTATGTGCCTGTAGCAAGTAAAAATTTGATTTCTATTTCATGTTTAGCACAGGAAGGTTATGTAATTAGTTTTCTTAAGGACCATTGTAATACTCATTTTGAGAAAAATAAAATTACAAGTTGTTTTCTTATAAATGCTCGCTATCAATTACATATTAATGTTTCTATTTCTAATATTGAACAAAATGTGAATGCCATAGGATCAAAGCAATCTAGGAATAGAATAAATGATAGGTATCTTTGGCACCTTAGGTTAAGTCATATAGCTGAAGACATGGTTAACAAATTGAAAAAATCTAGGCTATTGAGTTTGTTGTCTTTCGAGTCATATCCGATTTATGAATCATGTCTTCATGGCAAAATGACCAAGCTTCTTTTTATCAGATAAGAAAAAAGGGCCACAGACCTACTTGTCTTGGTACACACAGATGTGTGTGGCCCATTTGATGTATCGACCAGAGGTAATTATGTCTACTTCATTATCTTTACTGAAGATCTATCTTGGTATGGATATATGTATTTGATGTGACATAAGTCTGAAGTCTTTGAAAACTTCAAAGAATTCAGACACGAAGTAGAAAAATAAATAGAAAAATCCATTAAGATTCTTCGATCAGATCGAGGAGGCAAATATCTTAGTCGAACATTCCTAGACTATCTTAAGGACAATGGCATAGTCTCACAATAGACTTCATCTTGAATGTCTCAACTCAATCGGGTTTTAGAATACAGAAACCAAATCCTATTAGATATGGTCCGATCCATGATGAGTTTCATGAACCTTCCTAAGCTTCTTTGGGGACATAGTCTTATGATAGTAATATATCTACTGAATAGGATTAAACCATGTCTAAGTTATCTCAAAATTTAGGGTTGTTTGGCTCATGTCAAAAAATAGTAGGTGGATAAGTTAGAATCTAGGTCCTTTAGAGCTCAGTTTATAGGATATTCTAAAGAGTCGTTAGGATATTATTTCTATCTTTCAAAAGACCATAATGTGATTATAAGTCGACATGCTATTTTTCTTAAAAAATTATTTATTCAAGATGGTGGCATCAGGAGACAGATTAGGCTTGTGGAGAAAGTCTCTGATGAGCAACGAGCTAAGGAACCTATGGAGCCCAATCAATTAGAGCCAACCTAGACACTACCTCCTCGACCTCGTAGATCAAATAGGATTTTCCATCCTCCTGAAAGGTATTTAGGTACTATTCAAAAGGATGTAGAGAAAATTTTTCTCATGGAAAATAGAGTTCATGGTGATGATCCCAAAACCTATGATGAGGCGATATCAAATATCGACACTGAAAAAATGGTTAGAGGCAATGAGGTCAGAAATTGACTCAATGTATTCAAACCATGTCTGGACCTTGGTAGATCCACCTAAAGGTATAGTACCTATTGTGTGTAAATGGATCTTCAGGAAAAAGATTGGTACCGATGGAAATGTTGAGACATCCAAAGCAAGACCTGTAGTGAAAGGGTATAGTCAGCACGAAGGCATTAACTATCTAGATACTTTTTCACCAGTAGCCATGCTCAAATTCGTCTGCACATTACTTATTGTTGTAGCTTATTTCAATTATGAAGTATGCCAGATGGATGTAAAAATATTCTTCTTAAATGGATATCTTGATGAATATATCTATATGGAACAATCATTTAGTTTCACATCCAGTGATGGTGATCACAAGGTATGCATGCTGAAAAGGTCCATATATAGACTTAAGCAAGCATCTTGGAGCTGGAATGCTCATTTCAATGATATAATCAAATTATTTGGTTTCATCAAAAATGAGGAGGAGCCCTGTATTTGCAAAAAGTTTAGTGGGAGTGCTGTTGTTTTTCTCGTACCGTACGTGAATAATATCCTCCTAATTGAAAATGATATTTCCATATTGACTACAGTCAAAATGTGGTTGTCTAAAGAGTTTTCTATGAAAGACTTAGGAGAAATATTCTTTATTTTAGAAATTAAGGTCTATAGAGATAGACCGAATAGGATACTGGGTCTCTTATAAAAGATGTATATAGAGGAGGTGCTAAAGAGGTTTAGCATGGAAAACTCCAAAAGGAGTTTAGTACCCTTTAGACATGGCATTCATGTCTCCAAGAAGATGTGTCCTAGCACACCTAGGGAGATTGAATGCATGAGCAAGATCTCTTAAGCTTTGGCAATAGGAAGCCTCATATATGCCATGCTATGTACACCACCTAATTTTGCCCATTTTGTCAGTGTCACGAGTAGATATCAGTTGAATCTAGGCAAAGAGCACTGGACTTTTGTGAAATGTATCCTTAAGGAACTAAGGATATATTTCTAATTTTTGGTAATGGAGAACTCTAGGTCCAGGGATATACAGACTTAGATTTTATGTTTGACATAGTGTTAGGATTTGATACCTCGAATTTGACCCACAGCAAGAAGAGAATCAGTTTTCAGCATAGCAGTTAGGCTAGCTCTAATACTCGATTGAGCTAGCTCAGATTAAGACTGAGCCAGCTCGAACCACAATCAAGCTAGCTCTCTTAAGCAGATAATAGTAGGAGTCTGTATGAGATGCAGTCGAGCCAGCTTGACCCCTGATCGAGCCAACTTGATGGAGGCGAACAGAACTTGATGGAGTTCTTTTTATTTGGACTCGAATTGTGATTAATTCAAAGGGTCTACGAGAGTTGCATGTGGACCACAGGATCCAATGGCCATGGAGGGTTGCGATCATGATTTGAAGGTTAAAAAATATTTCAAGACTCCATTAAGGATATGTTCGACTCATATTAGAAGAATGAGCCCTATTAGAACTCTTGTGAACTATTGAGAAGAAGATTCTCATCTTATTTAAAGAGCTAAGATGCTATGGAGCAAAAAAGATGGCATGTGTGGCATAAGAAGCACGTAGAGAGGCTTAAGCAGCCATCGAGAGGAGCTTGATAGAGCATCAAGTACATGCAATCGGTGAGAAAAAGAAATAGTAGGTGCATAGCATTCGACGAGGAGGCTATGAAGGCAGAGCATCTTGTAGCTTTTGTGGGTCTCCTTAGAATTTTGAGAGAGTTTTTATGAGGATAGTTTCTAGTTAAGAGAGATTTATGTACGGTGAGTTGAGAGTGGGTGTTCTCCTCTTATATCCACTTTTCTCTTTCATAGTGAAGCTTTGCATGCTCCATGGAGATGAGCCTTTAGGCTGATCCATATACTTAAATTAGTTTTTATTTTATTTCTTCCTTCTTCCTACTGCAATAATTTGGTACTAGATCCTTAACAAACGATATAAGAATAGAAGATATCCCAATAGTTTGGTATCAAAGCGAGTTGATACCATAACAATTAGTATCAGAGCCAGATAGTATTGGAGCATAGGTTGTAGTAGTGGATAGAGATTGAAGAATTTGGAGATGACAAGCACAATCAAGGTAAAGATCAATAGGTTCAATGAGAAGAGCAATTTTTTCTTATGGCAAGCAAGGATAAAGGATGTCCTTATCCAACATGGGTTGATCGATGCTCTCTTGTATGATGAGATGCCAGCCACCATAGAGGTGAAGGATTGAAAGCGAATCTAGATGCAAGCGGTGAGCATAATCTACTTGTACCTAGTGGATGATGTGGTGATTCATGTACTTGGCGAGACTTCTCCGATGGTGCTATGGTCAAAGCTTGAGAAATTATAGATGGCAAAGTCGCTCACCAACATGCTATTACTTTGGAGGTAGTTCTACCATCTAAGGATGGATGAAGGCCAGAGCATGCGGAAGCATCTATCTAACTTTCAGAAGATCCTCACCAACCTCCTCAATATTTGTGAAAAAGTTGAGGAGAAGACCAGGGCATTGGTCTTGCTAGCATCACTCCCTCTTCGTATGAGTTTTTGGTGATAGCTCTTCTAGTGGAAAAAAGCACCATCAAGATGGACGAGATCACTGCAGCAATACTCTAGAATGAGATTCTCAGGAGGGAGGATCCAACTTCAAGCTCAAATAGTGATAGCTTGGCTTTGGAGATTTTTGAAGGAGTAGGAGGTAGTAGACAGAGTGGTAGAGGATCATGAGGAGGACGATACAAGTCCAAGATGATGGAACCTAGCAAGATCAGATGCTATAAGTGTGATGAGTTGGGACATCGAGTCAAGGATTGTCCATAACTCAAGGATCGAACGAGGGCTACTACAATAACGACCAGTAGCGAGTTAGAGGATGATGTCCTGAAGATGTTTGATGAGGTATCTAGTTCTTTCCAATAGTGGATTTTAGATTCTATATGCACATATCATGTTTGTTGTAGAGAGGAGCAGTTTGACTTCTTAAAGAGGAGTAAGGGCACTGCTTATCTATCGGATGGATCGAGCTGTGCAATTAGAGACATCAGGATGATCAGTTAGAAGATACATGATGGTGCAATGAGGAGATTAGGGGAGGTCTGATACATATCCGATTTTAGGCACAATCGTATCTCACTGAGCAGGCTGGATTTAAATGGCTATAGGTGGGTAGCTAGTGATGAAATCCTGAAGGTCATGCACAGCGATAAGGTGATATTAGAGGGGATGAAGAAGATAAGAGGACATTATTATCTGATGGAAAGCCCAGTGCGAGGTGAAGCTTTAGGAGCCAAAGGAAGCCTAGTGCAAGATGGAGCTTCAGGTGGAGATGGATCGTGCATGAGATGAAAGATTCAAAAGTATGAGAGGCGATGTCACAGAGTGAAGCTCCTATTGCCGTAGAAGAATTCTTCGAGTAGGTCTCAGATTAGGAGGATCACAGTCATTGATGGAGGTGGGTCGAGCGGCCTAGCTCGACACCCGTGTTTGCCCATCCATGATCAGTAGGCATACCCCAGGGCATGGGGGTGAGATGGATCACAAGCTTCCAAAGTCAGGCGGAGGCTGAATGTTGAGTCGAGATGGAGATTATTAGGATTTGATGTCTCAAATTCAACCCACAGTAAGAAGAGAATCAATTTTCAGCACAGCAATCCGACCAGCTCTGATATGCGATCGAGCTGGCTTGGATTAAGATCGAGCCAGCTCGAACCATAGCTGAGCCGGATCTCTCAAGCAGATGATAGTAGGAGTCTGGATGAGATGTAGTCGAGCTAGCTCGATCCCTGATCGAGTCGACTCGATGGAGGTGAATGGAATATGATGGAATTTTTTCTATTTAAACTTGGATTGTAATTACTCTGAGGGGTCTATGGGAGTTGTGTGTGGACCATAGGATCCAATGCCATGGAGGGTAGCGGTGATGATCTGAAGGTCAGAAAATATTTCAAGACTCCATCAAGGACATGTTCGACTCATATTAGGAGAATGATCCCTGTTAGGATTTTTTTGAACTACTAAGAAGAGGATGTTAGATATATGTGCCCTAGAAGCCAGAATTGGCTGACACTTGTAATACACTTCTAGGGGCAAAATTGTAATTTTGACTATAATTAATGAAAAGGGTTATTTTCTATCACACATGTGTATTTAGTGTCTGTGATACATCCTTTGAGTTAATGGTAATGATAATTCATATTTTCAAGAGTTGAAAAATTTAAGACATGAATAATCATTATTAACTCATAAACAGCTCCCGACCATAGGATCATCACGAGGATGGTGATTGATCCGGAAGGTTGGTGTACGATCGCTTCTCTTTAGTAGATGAGTCTTGAGTCTACGGTGTGGAGACACCGGAGTGAGAGTACAGGTACTCGTTAGAGAACGAGGGCACTGAGCGTGACCACCTCGAGTAGTCATTAGGGAGTCTACCTTCTCGTCAATGACTGACTCGATGCTGCAGTAGTGTGTCTGGTTCTTTGACCTGAGATGCATCGGCAGTTCACCTTGAGGGTGTTATAGTTTGACTACACCATTACTCGGTCTCCTAGCCATATGGAACCCTGAGGTGTATGTTGGCTATAGCATGTTCATTGTAGGAACTGGATTGCATCAAGATGGAATCTATCTACCTCGGTGGTAGAGGAGTAGCCCTATGATGATCATGAGAATCAAGTCCAGAAATCCATGGCCATGGTAGAGTGAAATAATAGAAAGAGTTTCTATTTAGATTTTCACATTGGACTCGAATCGAATGATTACATCATATGACAGAGACTAGGGTTTGACGAGTTCACCTTAACCCTAATCTGATCGGGGCTCAAGATAGAAGAACTTAATCACACAGGTAGCTGCACCAAGAGGTTCGCATTCAGCTCTGATGGGTTGCCACCATATACTGCTAGGTGTCACTGGTGGATTTTGGGAGCAATTAGAATGATTTAGATGATCGATCATTCTAGCTGTTCGAATCAGAAGAGTTCTGATCCATCGAAAGGAGTTTCGATGATGTCGATGATAGAGATCATGACATATCCCATTACCATACAGAACTGAACCTAACTGGGTCACACAAACAAGGGTTTGAATCTGGTGATCATCAATTGAACTGATCTAGTTCAATTGATCTGAATGAGATTCAATTAGGTTCAAGGAAATCGTGCTAGCACTCGATTGAACCTAACGTTCTTCTTTTACTATCATAAATAAGTTGTCCTGACTGAGCCAAAGGAGTTTGTGCTCAATCAGAGGCCTTCATATGGTCTGACTGGAGGTTGTCCAAGTCAGAAAAGGTTGTCTTATTTGTAAGACATTACCTGCCATTTTTGGTCACCTGCCATTTCTTGTTCTTTGACTTTGGTCAAAAGTCTACCTTTGACTGGTCAAACGTTGACCATTGACACTTTGACTTTTGACCACATGTCATGCACCTATTGGAGAGCTGGTGGGGGCCTGTCCCCCTGCCAGAACCTGGCAAGGAGAAGGGCGCACGCCAAGGGTGGCGTGTGCCCAAGTTGGAGGCGCCTAGGAGTCCTTGTTGGACAAGGACTCCATCTCCCTTTTTGGATTCCAATTAGAGTTCTACTAAGAATCCAACTTTGACTGGTCTTAGGCACCCTCTAAGGAGGAATCCAGGGGTCTCTATTCCAACCAATCAGATTTAGATCTGATTTCACAAAGGGTTGTGATTGGTTGAGGAAGAAGAGGAGTTGGATCACAAGAGTCTATAAATAAGACCCTGCGCCCAACCCTAATCCTAAGTGAATTTAAATTGAGATTTCCCATGCCCCAAGGCTGCCTCTCCCCTCCTTCTCCATGCCATAGTCTCTTCTCCCCTTGCTCTCCACGTCCAAAAGTGTTTTGGATTTAGGTTGGTGCGATTCAGATCAAGGAAAGGCGATCAAAAGCAAGAAGGCTGCGCTGCTGCAAAAGGACGACTGCTGATCTTCAAAAGAGTTTTGAAGATCCTCCAGATCAGATCCAGATCTGAATTTTTGGAGGTGTGATAGAGAAGAAGAGGATCTCCAGATCCAACCCGAGTGGATACCGGTAGAGGCCAGACGCTTGCGTGGCTAAGATCCAGAACCTTCCGCTGCAATCAGGATCATCTAAGGGTAATAGGATTACCCAAATCAGGTAAATTAAATTTGATTTAATTTATCTTATTTTATTTTATTTATTAAAATAATAAGAATCAGATCTGAAACATATCAAGATCTGATTAAGATCAAGAGAAAAATTTTTGAAATATATCTCTTGATCTGATCAGATCTGAACGAACCTGGACCGGGAAAATCAGGATTTCCCTTCAACTGGTATCAGAGCCATGGTTCTAAATTGTTTAGATCTGATTTTAATTTTATTTTAATTAGAAAATAAAGTGATTTCAGATGTCACATGAGATGTGATCAGATCTGAAATCAGAAAAAATTAAAATTAAATGATTTGGATCTAAGAACATAGAAGATATGCATGACTAGTTCTAGAAATAGAATAGTTCTATAGAATAGTCTTGCATGTCTTTGATTTAATCTGATTAAATCATATTTTAGATCTTTTATTTACTATTTTTTGATATTATAAGTGTTATAATAACATCTGAAAAAATAGCAAATAAAAATTATTTAATTTTAAATATCATATGAGATATGATTGATGCATGTCTAGACTAGTTGTAGAATAGTTCTACATAATTGTCTAGATTAGAATTTATTTTGATTAGATCAATTTAAATCTAATTTTTTAGATTATTATGAGATAATTTAGATCTGAAAATATGCATGATTCGATACATGAGATGTATGCAAAATATGCCATGATTAGATCTAATTTGTATATGAGATATATGATATAGATCTATAAACTGTTTTGTAGTATTGACATGTTCCTGATTAAGGCGTTCCTCTTGGCCGTCCGGTCATAAGAACGAAGAAGGGTTTAAAGGCCCTCTCTTTCCCATTCGATGGGGTGTTCTTATGATGTGTAGGGGTGCTGCGTGTTCGTCCTTAATCAGAAACCCAAAACTTACTTTCTGCAAAACCCTAGATCCTGAAACCCTAGGATTTATTGTGCATATTTTGTTTATGAACCCTACTTAATTAAGAATTAATTAAGTTTTATGGAATATTAATTAGGTCTAAAATTGAGAATTTCAGATCTAAGACATATTCATAATACTGGGTTCGGGCTTGGGTAGCTCAATTAGGTCTAAGCGGTTGATCAAACCGAATCAAGAGTTGGTTAGATGGGATCAACAATGCTTAAATTGACCAGCCTAATAGGATTAAGTCTGGGTCAAGATCGAGTCACGATCAAGCAAGACCTAATTAGGCTCAGAGGTTAGAGTCTGGATTGTAGGCTAACCCAATTGGTTCTGACTCAACAATTTGGTGTCTAAGGTAAGTTTGGCACATACGACCGACTGGTTTTTAATTGGAAGCTACTCGACCTGAATGCGTTCTTGTACGAGTTAATGGCATATTCCTTCCACCGGTCTCACTTACCTGGCCATATCTGTTGACACAGTTCTGATCTGAGGTGGTCAATAATCCGAGCTAACCCATGCCACTAGGTTAGTCATAATTGTTATGACTAAGACCAAGTCTAGTTTAATGAGACCTGAATCAATTCTCCCTAAGAAAAGATTAAGTCTGAGGTCTTCCACCATTGTAGATGTGCGGGCCCTTCCCGGGGTTGATTGTTCTCGGCTGGATACAGTGGCTCAGTTGCACCGGGAAGATGCAACCATGTCTATTAGGCATTGGATGCTATGGGCTGGAGGATGAGTTGGGCTCAATATTTTGGATACGGTGAGAGACTCAATTAGGAACCCAGTCTATGCAAATGGTGGGTCTGACTTAACTAAGGAGTGGATCAATATTCCGGATACGGTGAGATTCATGAATTAGAGACCAAGTTTGGGTGCACCATGATTAGAGAATCATTGAACAAGAGTTGTTCACTCATTGGCTAACCCATCACCAATAACTGTTAGGTGAGGTGATGAGTCAGTTGGTGAGACCGCACCACCCACTAGAAATCATTAATCATGGAGATTTTCGCATCTCTACAGAGGGAGTGTAGGGATCCGAGAAAATAGTGGGAGCTAATTTGTTTAAAAATAAAATCCCTAAATAAATTGGTCAAGTCAAAATTACAGTATCTAACTAGAATCTTTGACTCTCTACAGGAAAAATGTCTGCGTCCAACCCATTGGCACGTATCCTGGACACACATAGACTGACTGGACCCAATTATAAAGATTGGCTCAGGAACTACAAAATTATTTTGGGTTCGAGAAGTTAACCCATGTTTTGGACCAGGACCCTCCCACCTTACCAGCCCGTCCATCCACTTGAACAGAGAGCGTCTCTGGAAAAATGGATAGACGAAGATAATAAGGCCAGATATTACATGTTGGGCTCGATGTCTGATGAGCTCCAGCGCCAACATGAAGATATCGGGACTGCTCGCCAAATGTTGGCTCACCTGCAGGAGATGTTTGGTGAACAGAGTCGCGCAGCCAAATATCAAGTCACGAAATGACTTTTTAAGGCTAAGATGCGTGATGGGCAGTCAGTCCAAGATCACTGTCTGACAATGATCAAGGACATGGAAGAGCTTGAGAAGCTCGGTGTGAAGTTAGACTTGGATCTGCAGAATGATATTATTCTGCAATCCTTGACTGATGCATATGGGCAATTCATCATGAATTACCACATGCATAAACTTCAAAATTCCTTGGCCGAATTAATGAATATGCTGGTTACCGCTGAGCTTTCTATGAAAGGTTCTAAAGGCTCAGTTCTTGCTATGGAACGGACTTCTTCCAAAAGAAAGTCTTATGGAAAGAAAAAGAAGTCTGTGAAAAAGCAAAAGGTGGAAGGATCAAAGAAGAAGAAGGCAGAGCCGAAGAAGAAAGGCCGATGTCAAAGGAAAGTGTTTCCATTGCAACAGCGACGGCCATTGGAAGCGGAACTGCCCTACTTACCTGGCCACCCTGAAGAACAAGAAGGAAGGTCCTTCTGGAGGTATGCTCGTTATTGAGTCTAACCTTACGGTTTCTTCTGCATCCAGTTGGGTGCTTGACTCTGGTTCTAGTGCTCATCTGTGCACTTCCATGCAGGGTCTTGAGGATAGCAGGAGGCTGAGGGATGGAGACATGATCCTACGCATCGGTAATGGAGCAAGAGTTGCTGCAGTAGCCGTGGGAACATACCCTCTTCGATTACCATCTGGTTTAGACTTAGTTTTGAAAGACTGTTATTATGTGCCTGCAGCTAGCAGGAATTTGATTTCTGTTTCATGCTTAGCACAAGAAGGCTATGTGATTACCTTCTTTAAGGACCATTGTAACATTCTTTATGAAAGAAATAAAATTGCAAATGGTTTTCCTTATTAATGGTCTTTATCAGCTACATATTGATGTACCTGTTCTAACTATCGAGCAAAACGTGAATGCCAAACGACCTAGGGATAGTCCAAACGATAGATATCTATGGCACCTGAGATTAGGTCATATAGCAGAAGATAGGATCAACAAATTGGAGAAAAATGGGCTATTGAGTCCATTGACTTTCGAGTCATATCCAACTTGTGAATCTTGTCTTCAAGGCAAAATGACTAAACTCCCTTTTGTTGGACATGGGGAGAGGGCCACAGATCTCCTTGCCCTAGTACATACTGATGTGTGCGGCCCATTTGATGTGCCGGCTAGAGGCAATTTTGTCTACTTCATTACCTTTACCGATGATCTGTCTAGGTATGGGTATGTGTATCTTATGAGACACAAGTCTGAAGCTTTTGAAAAGTTCAAAGAATTCAGACATGAAGTAGAAAAATAAACTG
This sequence comes from Cocos nucifera, assembly GCA_006176705.1. Taxonomy (NCBI): domain Eukaryota; kingdom Viridiplantae; phylum Streptophyta; class Magnoliopsida; order Arecales; family Arecaceae; genus Cocos; species Cocos nucifera. Next base: position 180,748 of record QRFJ01001623.1, read on the forward strand.
GAAAAACCCATTAAGGTTCTTCGATCAGATCGAGGAGGTGAATACCTTAGCCGGGAATTCCTAGACTATCTCAAGAAAAATGGCATAGTCTCTCAATGGACTCCACCAGGAACACCTCAACTCAACGGGGTTTCAGAATGGAGAAATCGGACTCTATTGGATATGGTTCGATCCATGATGAGCTTCACAGACCTCCCTGATTTTCTTTGGGACACTCATTGTTAACTTCAATTTATCTACTGAATAGGGTTCCCTCTAAAACCGTTCCTACCACACCGTATGAGATATGGCACGGTAAGAAACCAAGTCTGAGTCATCTCAGAATTTGGGGTTGTCCGGCTCATGTCAAAAGACAACAAGCGGACAAGTTAGAGTTTAGGTCCTTCAGAGCTCGATTCATAGGATATCCTAAAGAGTCATTAGGATACTATTTCTACATTCCAGAAGACCACAATGTGATTGTGAGTCGACATGCCATCTTTCTTGAAAAATAGTTTATTCAAGATAGCGGCATTGGAAAGCAGATTAAGCTTGATGAGAAAGTCTCACAAGTACAACGAGCTAAGGACCAATTGGAACCAAATCAGGTTGAGCCAATAAGAACACTACCTCCTCCACCTCGTAGATCGGAAAGAGTTTTCCATCCCCCTGAAAGATACTTAGGTATTATTTCAGAGGAAGTAGAGAAAATGTTCCTCGTAGGTAATGGTGCTCATGGTGATGATCCCAAAACCTACAACGAGGCGATATCAGATATCGACTCCGAGAAATGGCTAGAGGCAATGCAGTCAGAAATTGACTCGATGCACTCAAACCAAGTCTGGACCTTGGTAGATCCACCAGAAGGTATAGTACCTATTGGGTGTAAATGGATCTTCAAGAGAAAGATTGGTGCAGATGGGAATGTGGAGACATTCAAGGCTAGACTAGTGGCAAAAGGTTATAGTCAACGCGAAGGCATTGACTATCAGGATACCTTTTCCCCAGTGGCTATGCTAAAATCCATCCGCACATTGCTTGCCGTTGCAGCCTATTTCGATTATGAAATATGGCAAATGGACGTGAAAACGGCATTCTTAAATGGATATCTTGAGGAAGATATCTATATGGAACAGCCGCTAGGTTTCACATCCAGTGATACTGATCACAAGGTTTGCAAGCTGCAAAGGTCCATATATGGACTTAAGCAAGCATCTCGGAGCTGGAACACTCATTTCAATGATGTGATCAAAATAGTTTGGTTTCATCAAAAATGAAGAGGAACCATGTGTTTTCAAAAAGGTCAGTGGGAGCGCTGTTGTCTTCCTCGTATTGTACGTGGATGACATCCTCCTTATTGGGAATGATATTCCCATGTTGACAACAGTCAAAATATGGTTGTCCAAGGAATTCTCCATGAAAGACCTAGGTGAAGCATCCTTTATTCTAGGAATTAAGGTCTATAGGGATAGACCGAATAGGATGCTAGGACTTTCACAGAAGATGTACATAGAGGAAAGTACTAAAGAGGTTTAGTATGGAAAACTCTAAGAGGGGATTAATACCCTTCAGACATGGTATTCATCTTTCCAAGAAGATGTGCCCTAGCACACCTGAGGAAATAGAACGCATGAGCAAGATCCCTTATGCTTCTGCAATAGGGAGCCTCATGTATGCCATGCTATGTACACGACCTGATATAGCCCATGCTGTGAGTGTCACAAGCAGATATCAGTCAAATCCAGGTGAAGAACACTGGACTTCTGTGAAATGTATCCTTAAGTACTTGAGAAGAACTAAGGATATGATGTTGGTCTTTGGTAATGGAGAACTCCAAGTCCAGGGATACACAGACTCGGATTTCATGTCCGATATAGATGATCGAAAGTCGACATCTGGGAGTCTGTTTGTGTGCAATGGTGGTGCTGTCAGCTGGAAGAGTTCCAAGCAAACTGGTGATAGCAGATTCCACCATGGAAGCAGAATATATCGCTGCATCAGAGGCTGCGAAGGAAGCATTCTGGTACAAGAAGTTTGCTGCAGAAATTGGAGTAATGCCATCAGATGCCATTCCTCTATACTGCGACAACAATGGCGCCATAGCCCTTGCTAAGGAGCCGAGGTCTCACCAGAAATCCAAGCACATTGAGCGGCGATACCACCTCATCCGCGATTACCTCGAGAAGGGTTACGTCGAGGTCAAGAGAGTCAACTCCACAGATAATGTGGCAGACCCACTTACAAAGCCGTTGGGCCAGCAGAAGATCGAAGCCCACCTTGAGAAGATGGGACTTAGACTTGTAGCCAATTGGCTTTAGGACAAGTGGGAGATTGTTAGATATATGTGCCCTAGAAGCCAGAATTGGCTGACACTTGTAATACACTTCTAGGGGCAAAATTATAATTTTGACTATAATCAATAAAATGGGTTATTTTCTATCACATATGTGTATTTAGTGTCTGTGATACATCCTTTGAGTTAATGGTAATGATAATTCATATTTTCAAGAGTTGAAAATTTAAGACATGAATAATCATTATTAACTCATAAAATGCTCCCGACCATAGGATCATCACGAGGATGGTGATTGATCCGGAAGGTTGGTGTACAATCGCTTCTCTTTAGTAGATGAGTCTTGAGTCTACGGTGTGGAGACACCGGAGCGAGAGTACAGGTACTCGTTAGAGAACGAGGGCACTGAGCGTGACCACCTCGAGTAGTCATTAGGGAAGTCTACCTTCTCGTCAATGACTGACTCGATGCTGCAGTAGTGTGTCTGGTTCTTTGACCTGAGGTGCATCGGCAGTTCACCTTGAGGGTGTTATAGTTTGACTACACCATTACTCGGTCTCCTAGCCATATGGAACCCTGAGGTGTATGTTGGCTATAGCATGTTCATTGTAGGAACTGGATTGCATCAAGATGGAATCTATCTACCTCGGTGGTAGAGGAGCAGCCCTATGATGATCATGAGAATCAAGTCCAGAAGTCCCATGGCCATGGCAGAGTGAAATAATAGAAAGAGTTTCTATTTAGATTTTCACATTGGACTCGAATCGAATGATTACATCATATGACAGAGACTAGGGTTTGACGAGTTCACCTTAACCCTAATCTGATCGGGGCTCAAGATAGAAGAACTTAATCACACAGGTAGCTGCACCAAGAGGTTCGCATTCAGCTCTGATGGGTTGCCACCATATACTGCTAGGTGTCACTGGTGGATTTTGGGAGCAATTAGAATGATTTAGATGATCGATCATTCTAGCTGTTCGAATCAGAAGAGTTCTGATCCATCGAAAGGAGTTTCGATGATGTCGATGATAGAGATCATGACATATCCCATTACCATACAGAACTGAACCTAACTGGGTCACACAAACAAGGGTTTGAATCTGGTGATCATCAATTGAACTGATCTAGTTCAATTGATCTGAATGAGATTCAATTAGGTTCAAGGAAAATCGTGCTAGCACTCGATTGAACCTAACGTTCTTCTTTTACTATCATAAATAAGTTGTCCTGACTGAGCCAAAGGAGTTTGTGCTCAATCAGAGGCCTTCATATGGTCTGACTGGAGGTTGTCCAAGTCAGAAAAGGTTGTCTTATTTTGTAAGACATTACCTGCCATTTTTGGTCACCTGCCATTTCTTGTTCTTTGACTTTGGTCAAAAGTCTACCTTTGACTGGTCAAATGTTGACCATTGACACTTTGACTTTTGACCACATGTCATGCACCTATTGGAGAGCTGGTGGGGGCCTTGTCCCCCTGCCAGAACCTGGCAAGGAGAAGGGCGCACGCCACCCTGGCGTGTGCCCAAGTTGGAGGCGCCTAGGAGTCCTTGTTGGACAAGGACTCCATCTCCCTTTTTGGATTCCAATTAGAGTTCTACCTAAGAACCAACTTTGACTGGTCTTAGGCGCCCTCTAAGGAGGAATCCAGGGGACTCTATTCCCACCAATCAGATTTAGATCTGATTTCACAAAGGGTTGTGATTGGTTGGGAAGAAGAGGAGTTGGATCACAAGAGGTCTATAAATAAGACCCTGCGCCCAACCCTAATTCCTAAGTGATTTAAAGAGATTTTCCCATGCCCCAAGGCTGCCTCTCCCCTCCTTCTCCATGCCATAGTCTCTTCTCCCCTTGCTCTCTCCACGTCCAAAAGTGTTTTGGATTTAGTTTGGTGCGATTCAGATCAAGGAAAGGCGATCAAAAGCTAAGAAGGCTGCGCTGCTGCAAAAGGACGACTGCTGATCTTCAAAAGAGTTTTGAAGATCCTCCAGATCAGATCCAGATCTGATTTTTGGAGGTGTGATAGAGAAGAAGAGGTTCTCCAGATCCAACCCGAGTGGATATCGGTAGAGGCTAGGCGCTTGCGTGGCTAAGATCCAGAACCTTCCGCTGCAATCAGGATCATCTACAGGATAATAGGATTACCCAAATCAGGTAAATTGAATTTGATTTAATTTATCTTATTTTATTTTATTTATTAAAATAATAAAAATCAGATCTGAAACATATCAAGATCTGATTAAGGTCAAGAGAAAATTTTTGAAATATATCTCTTGATCTAATCAGATTTGGACGAATCTGGACCGAAAAATCTGGATTTCCCTTCAGAGGATTCTCATCCTATTTAAAGGGCTGAGATATTGTGGAGCAAAAAAGATAATGCATGTGGCATGAGAGGCACGTAGAGAGGCTCAGGCAGCAATGGTGAGGAGCTTGGTAGAGCGCCAAGTACGTGCAGCCTACGAGAGAGAGAAGCAACAAGTGCATAGCATCTAATGAGGAGGCTGTGAGGTCAGAGCATCTTATAGTTTTTATGGGTCTCCTTAGAATTCTGAGAGAGCTTTAATAAGGATAGCTTCTAATTGAAAGAGATTTATGTACGGTGAGTTGAGAGTGGGTGGTCTTTTCTTGTATCTATTTTTTTCTTTCATAGTGAAGCTTTGCATGCCTCGTGGAGGTAAGCCTTTAGGCTAATCCACGTATTTGATTATTTTCTTATTTTATTTCTTCCTTCTTTCTACCATAATAATTTGGTACTAGATCTTTAAAAAGTGATATCAGATTAGTGGATATTCAAATAGTTTGGTATCAAAGCGAGTTGATATCATAACATATAGATTGTTGGTGCAGAATCTGATTGACGCTAGAACTGGCTAGAGTTAGAGAAGTCTAGGTCGCCATTGGGACCTGTAAAAGAAGTCCAAATTGGAGGAGTGGTGGCTCCGATAGGACCCTCTAGTAGGACCCTCCGACAGTCAAGTCAGCTCTTTCGGCCAATAGAAATGAAATGCTCAGTAGAGAAAGTAGCAGAGTTTTGGGATGGACGAGAAAGCTTCGAGAAAATGTATCTGGTGGATCCCTTTTATAGAGGGAGCCTGTAACAAACTATTGATGACAGTCGCAACTACTGAGAAGTGGGCCATTCAGGCCATGTGGGGTTTGTTACTAAGAGTAGTGTTTGTTGTCATGACACGCCAGCTAGAGTTCAAATAGGATGACTGTAGGCAATGGAGCGTCCCTCACTGATGTTGTTCCAGAGGAGCTTGAAGGTTCTCGTGATCAACCATGCATGGATCATCATTCACCGTATTAAGAGTTAGTGCTCAGATCCTTCTAGGCAACTAGAAGTAGTTCAGAAGGAGTTCAACAGAAGAAGAAGTCCGACAGGTGGAGAAGTCCAATCGAAGAAGAAGTCTGAAAGAAGTTCGATCGGTGGAGAAGTGTGGAAGGAGTTCGATCAGTGGAGAAGTTTGGAAGAAGTTTGACCAATTGAGAGGTCCGACTGAAGGAGAAGTCTAGAAGGAGTTTGACTGGTGGAGAAGTCCGATTGAAGAAGAAGTCCGAAAGGAGTTTGACTGGTAGAGAAGTCCGACTAAAGGAGAAGTCCAAGAGGAGTTTGATAAGTGAAGTCTAGCTGAAGGAGAAGTACGGAAGGAGTTTGACTGGTGGAGAAGTCCAAATGAAAGAGGGCTGACTACCCGAGGTGGAGGAGCTCGGCCACCCCTGCTATTCAAGCTCATCTGGGTGAAGTTCGGAGGGATCTTTCAAATTCGATCGAGGCTCAATCTTGGTTGTCGCTATTGGATGAGATCATTCAGCGATCAATTATTTGGTCGAACTTTGGCAGGAGCGGATTCACCCCTAACAATAGCCCCCCTCTCGAGTTCGAAATTCAATGAAAGGGAGTATAGATATGGCTGCCGAAGTTCTATTTGTCTTTCCGCTTTCATTAGAATGAGACGTTTTGGCATTTACCATGCTGGTGTCAAAGCTCTTTAAATTTGAAGTGAGTTCGAGAAGACAGCCCTTTGGCTTTCTCGCCGCAACACTACCCCAGGCATGGCATAATTAAGAATTCGCCCATAGCCACTACTCTGCCATGATAAGTGGGACATGCGGCACTCACGGTCCGATCGAACGAGGTCTGCCATCATAATCGTCTTGGGCTCCCCTTGGCTATTTATGGCCTTCTCTCACCTCTAGAATCCATTCTTGCTTGATTCTTCTTCTTCCTTTGGCACCTACTCTTCTTCCATTCGAGATTTTCAATTTCTTCCTTCGTCTTCCCTGGCTCCAAGCATTCCGCTGTCCAATTCTCATCCCACCCATCGTCTCTTTGTCATTCATAATCAACTTAGGTCAACCTCTTAACACCTATTTTCAATTACTCTTACCTCTTTTACTTCTTGTTCTTTCAATTTTTCTATATAAATTATTGCACTTTATTTTTTCCTACTTTTTAGAGATTTTTTGGGGGGTCTACTTCGATCTGGATGTCTTCTGAAACTTTCCAATCCACTGGTTCTTGGAGCTCTTCTGGATCGGCCTTCCTTGATCCTGCCCCCTGACTAAGGCTGAGCCTAGGAACATGTCCCATCAGCCTTTCGCTCTGGACATCATCCCTTCTATCCTTACTCTGAATGACCTCTTCCTAATTTGGATATAGTATGGCATCTTGCTGGAGTATGACCTTGAGATCTTTGGGTATGATGACTATGCTAGTTCGCCTCCAGCTGGTCGATTTTGTTTGTATCTAGAAGTCTTGCATGCCGGGCTTCGACTTACACCTCCTCCCTTTGTAGTCATCCTATCTCGCTTCTTGAACATCTCCTTTGCCCTCATAGTACCAAACTCCTTTTGATTCATAATCGGCTTTCTTTCCCTCTATCACCTGATCGATGTTCAATCAACAGTCTCCTTATTCCAAAATTTCTATATCTTCAAATGCCATCCTTCTGCAAAGGACTGATGGTACTTCTTTTCTTAGTTTGATAAGAACGGGTTGCTGAAAGACACACCTTCTTCCATTCATAACTAGAAGGAGAAGTACTTCTTCGTTTGATGCCCAACCCTGCTACTTGACCTTCCTCCTTAGGGCTTTCTTAGGAAATCCGTCTGTTGAGTACCTAGCTTGGATGGAGCCAGCCTCGAGTCTTCTAACAGGCTCAAGATATACCGAGCTTCCAATCTCCCCGAGCTTTTGAAGGAACAAACCTTGTTCAACCTTGGCCAGAGCCCTCTTGATCCTGCAGGTACTAAGTGCATTTATATATATGTATAGACTCTTGTGAAATTTGATGCATACCTTGACTGATCGTGATCTTTCTTTGCTACAGAAATGGACACCGATGCCATAGGGAAGCTCACCAAGTGCCTTTATGCCCAGAGGAAAAGAAAGAATAAGTGTTAGATATGTGTGCCCTAGAAGTCAGAATTGGCTAATAGTTCTAATACACATCTAATGGCAAAATTATAATTTTGACTATAAATAATAAAATGGATTATTTTCTATCACGGTGTGTATTTGAAAGTGTCTGTGATACATCCCTTGAGTTAATGGTAACGATACTTCATATTTTCAAGTGTTGAAAATTTAAGATATAAATTTTTATTATTAACTCATAAAATGCTTTGGACTGTAGGATCATCATGAGGATGGTGATTGATCCAGAAGGCTGGTGTACGATCGCTTCTTTAGGATAGATGAGTCTTGAGTCTATGGTGTAGAGACACCGAAGCGAGAGTACAGGTACTTGTTAGAGAACGAAAGCACTAAGCGTGACCATCTCGAGCAGTCATTAGGAAGTCTACCTTCTTATCAATGATTGACTCGAAGCTGCAGTGGTGTGTCTAGTTCATTAACCTGAGGTGTATGTTGGCTATAGCATGTTCATTATAGGAATTGGATTGCACCAATAGGGGATCTATCTACCTCGGTAGATGAGGAGTAGCCCTATGATGATCATGAGAATCAAGTCCATAAGCCCATGGCCATGGCAGAGTGAAATAATAGAAAGAGTTTCTATTAGGATTTTTACATTGGACTTGATTCGAATGATTAATTCATATGACAAAAATTAGGGTTTGACGAGATCACCTTAACCCTAATCCGATCGGAGCTCTAGATGAAGGAACTTAATCACATAGGTAACTGCACCGAGAGGATCTTTTTTAATTCTGATGGGTTGCCACCATATGCTGCTAGGCATCACTGATGGATTTTGGGAGCAATTAGGATGATTTGGATGATCGATCATACTAGTTGTCTGAATCAGGAAAGTTCTGATCCATCAAAAGATGTTTCGATGATGATGATGATAGAGATCATGACATATCCCATTACCATATAGAACTGAACCTAACTGGATCACAAAAATAAGGGTTTGGATTTGGATATCATCAATTGGACTAACCCAGTTCAATTGATTTGAATAAGATTCAATTAGGTTCAAGAAAATCGTGATAGCACATGATTGAGCCTGATATTCTCCTTCAACAATCACTAAAAGTTATCTCGACTGAGCTAAATAAGTTTGGGCTCACTCAAGAACCCTTACTTGGTTTGACTGGAGCTTGTCCAGGTTAAAAAAGGGTTGTCTTAATTTATGAGATAAATTTGAGACAATACCTACCATTTTTCGTCACCTGCTAAATCTTGTCTTTGGACTTTGGTCAAATATTGACCTTTGATACTTAGACATCTGCCCATGTATCATGCACCTATAGGAGAGAGCTTTGACCCTTGTCCCCCTACTAAATAGCAGAATGGCAAGGGGCACATGCCTAGGGAGGCATGCATCCAAAGTGGATTAGGATTGGAGTCCCATACAAATGGGACTCCGGTTGCTTATTGCTTCATACTAAGGTGGTGTCAAAGAGTCTTCTTTGACCAATCTTGGAACCACCTAAGGAGTTTTGTGACGGACTCTAATCTGATTGGATCAAATGATGTCATTCCACCAATCAAATTTAGATCTAATTGCATAAAGAACCATGATTGTCCGAGATGATGTGGCACTGCATGGCGCAGTAGGGTCTATATAAACCCTGTTTGCAACTAAGATTTAGATCCTCTTCCCTTTGCCCATGCCACAAGGCTTCTCTCCCTCCCTCTCCATGCCACCTTCAGATCCTCTCTCTCTTCTCCATGCCCAAGAAGCTTTGGGCTCGAGTTTGGTGTGATCCAAGCAAGAGAAAGGCAACAAGAAAGAAGAAGGTTGCACTGCTGCAAGAAACAACACCCGATCTTCAAAAGGTGTTTCGAAGATCTTCAAGATCAGATCCAGATCTGATCTTTGGACTATAGATTTAGAAGATGAAGATCTCTAGATCCTATCTGAGTGGATATCAGTAGAGGCCTGGCGCTTGCATGGCTATATCTAGAACTTCAGGCAAACATCGAGATCATCATAGGGTAATAGGATTACCCAAGATAAGGTATAATTAAATTAGATTTAATTTAATTTATTTTTATTTTATCAAATCAATAAAATCAAATCTGAAGAGTCTCAGATCTGATTTGGATCTAAGAAATTTTTTTTTTAAATATCTCTCTTGATCAAATCAGATCTGGACAAATCTAATCTAAAAAATAGGATTTTTTCCTTCAGGAAGGCTCCAGATGAGAGCTCAAAATGAGCAAAGGTCGACTCCTCTGACCCTATGGCTTCTACTGTCATCGATGCCGCTCTTAAGGTTCGCTCAGGAGATGAAGCTATCCTGATCGCCCGCATCATCATCATCGAGGGGGAATCTCTTCCTCTCGAGCCTACGAATCTCCCCTTTAGGGATCGTGTGCCCGATCCCCCTGTCGACACAGAGAAGTAGAGGAGGAAGGGAAAAGTGGCCAACATGAAGAAGGCTTGCAAGGTGTGCCTGGACGAGTCCGACTGGGGCAGTAATGAAGGCCAGGGGGAAGACCCATTCGGTAACCTAGATACCATTCGAGATTCGACTGATAGGTTTGCCCTACCCGAGGAGGTGGACTGTCTGGCCGATCTTGATCAAAGGTAGCTCATCTGGGAGTCCCTCGGGACTGTCCTTAGGGTAATTATTCCATCGTACTTCTTTTTCATTTTCTCATCCTTTCTTTCTTCACTTTATAGCGACCTATTCATGATAGTCGGGCCACCACATGTTTACCCACCTTAAGAGGGCAAATTGCCTAGAGGCAGAGTTGATGAAGGTCTGGGATGACCTTCAGGCTGAGATCAATCGCCTTCAGGCAATAATTGTCAAGGTTGAGTGCCTCGTAGGGGAGAAGATGGTGGAATGTGAGCGCCTGTACAGTGCACTTGGAAGGGAGGAGTCCATCTCGGTTGGACTTAAGACAACATTGGCTCTAAAGGAAGAGGAGAAGAATGAAGCCAAACTCAAGATCACTGAGTTGGAGGCCCAATTAGTGAAGTCCATTTCGAAGGCAGTGGCCCAAACTATGGATGAGTTCAAGACCTCCTCCAAAATGAAGGACCTGAACATCGTATTCAGCTAAGAGGCGTTCATCAAGGGCTTCTAGCTTTATGAAGGCATGGTGGTTTGGAGGTTTTTAAAGCTCGACCTCAGCTTCCTGAAAGAGGAGGAGGAGGTCGGTGATGAAGTGGGACCGTCCAGCATCGAGGCCAATCTTTCTTCCATCGAGCCTGCTGTGGAGGTGCCCGAGCCTACTTCAGAGGTATCTGAGCCTGCTAAGAGCATCCCAACTTCTCCTGCTGTTGCACCCCCCGAGGTTGTGGACATCGTGTAGTTGTATCTTTATTTATTTTTTTTATCGACTTGCTTTGTACCTAAAAGTTAATAGTTAAGTGAAAGCGAATTCATTTTTGTCCATACCTTTCTTCACATTGGTGGTATGCCACATGTTATCTAAAATTCTCCTCCTAATCAAGGTCATGACCCACCGTCTCCAATCAACGCTGACCCCTCACCTCAGGGAGTTCTATTGAAGCCCTTAATAAAGAGCTTGAAGAAGGAAGTCCACCATCTGACGATGAAGTTGAAGAAGATAGAGGACAACCTTTAAGCTTCTCAGAAAAATGCCTCGGAGGTGACCAAAGAGATCACTCACCTCCCGAATTTGCACATGAAGAACTCCACAAACTTCAGCATCCGAAATGGCATTTTGGAGAGAGAGCTCACCGAATTCAAGAAAAATGCCAGCTGCAAGTCTTGGGTGTTAATAGTGAAGATCTATTCCATCGAAATCAATCTTAAAGTGGTGAAGGAGAGGATCCAGCTGCTCGAAGGGAGTTCACCATGGTTATCTGATAAATCACGATACGAGTGGGACTGGTCGAAGAAGTTCTTCATGCTTCAAAAATAGTTGCATGATGCTGAGCTCATCTACGATACCTATCAATTAGGTTGGAGTGAGAGTATATCTAATCTCGAGCCAAAGCTTCGTGCTGCCAATGGCGAAATAGCTCGACTCTAGAAACAACTAAATGACAGCTACCAAGCTGGCACAAGCAAGGAGTTAGAGGAGATTGCCTCTTTTAGGGAGATTGTCGGCGAGCTTTCAAAGTCGATCGGGGTAGAAAAGGCCGAGGTGTAACGGCTAAAGCTCTAGCTGACCTATGAGCAGCAAGCTGCTAAGGATGCAGAGGTCAAGTCCAAAGTCTTGAGGAAGCAACGGCGAGAGCTTGAAGGCAAGTTTCAATACGGCAGTAGGATATACATTGATGGCTTACTAAAAAAGAAGAGCTTAAGGAAGAGATCTTAAGGTTGAAGCAAGCCTTGGTGATGGCTGGGGCCGACAGCCCAAAATATTAGGAGTCCAGTCCATCTTAAAGATTCGATCTTTCTCCTTCTTCTTTTTTTTCATGTAATCGATCTTGCTGACCTTTATTTTGCCTGTAATGAACTTATATTTATAATAAGATGGTACCTTTTTTCATCATTATTCACCTTATATGAACTCAATGCTTGCTTGTGTCTTCATTTTTTCCACTTTGTCTTTCTTTTGTGTTGTCTTTCAATGAAGTGGTTGTTGTGGATACCTATCAAAGGTTCTTTTCACGGACCTGGGCATAATTTTCCTTCTCACATCTCATACGGTCGGGTAGTTATAGGAGAAATGCATGTGAGGATTAGTGATAGGATTTCTCCTTTTTCTTTGCTTTAGGTTGGGTGTTTGTTTGGGATCACTAGATGGGCCACCCTTTTTTCCTTGGCTTAGGTTAGCAAGATTCTCGAATTTACTTGTGTTAGGATGAGGTTTTCTCCCTATTCCTAATGTGGCTGTAGGGGAATTTAGGGCCGCTGTCGGGGCCTCTTCCCTCACCTCATCTAAGGTTAATGAGATCTTCTACTTTGCTCATGTCAAGACGAGGTTCTCCTCTTGTTCCTGACATGGCTATAGGGTTACTTAGGGCCGTTGTTAGGGTTTCTCTCTCCATCTCGTCTTAAGTCAATAAGGTCTTTGACTTTGCTCATGTCAGGACAAGATCCTCCTCCTATTTCTAACATGGCTGTAGGGACACATTAGGGCCGTTATCAAGGTCTCTTTACTCATCTCGTTTTAAGTTAACGAGGCCTTCGACTTTGCTCATGCTAGGATGAGATCCTCCTCCTGTTCCTAATATGACTGTAGGGGCACATCAGAGCCATTATCAGGGCCTCTCTGCTCATCTCATCATAAGTCAACGAGACCTTCGATCTTGCTCATGTTAGGATGAGGTCCTCCTCCTGTTCCTAACATGGCTATAGGAACACATTAGGACTATTGTCAGGATCTTTTCTCTCATCTCATCTTTAGTTAATGAGGCCTTCGACTTTACTTAACTTAGAATGAGTTCCTCCTCCTATTCCTAACACTGCTATGCTCGTCACATGGTCAAGTTCATGAGGTAACCCTTCATCATTATAGATGTACAATAAAGATTAGGGTGTTAAAGTAGGGGGATTTCATTGCAACCAAATCATTGGTAATACATCCATAGGTTTTTTGAATTCCATGGTCAGGGCAGATCTACTCCTCCTAGCTCCCTCAAATAGTATGTCCCAAGCTGGATGACTTCCTTGACTTCGTAGGATCCTTCTCAATTTGGGACGAGCTTTTCTTGGTTCTAGGGCTGAGAAATAGCCAATCGTCGAAGCACCAAGTCCCCTATTCTAAATATTTTGTTCCTGACTCTAGAGTTGTAGTATCGGGCCATCCTTCATCTATATGTAGCCATCCAAACTTGAGCTTCTTCTCATTTTTTCTCCAGCAGGTTGAGGTTAGCTCTGAGGTCCTGCAAATTATGCTATTTATTGAAGGCCACAACCCGTGCTTACAGAAGTTTAAGCTCGACTAGGATGACCACCTCTATTTTCGTGTTTCTTCAATCGATAATGTTTGGATAGTTTGATATGTCTAGAGGACATGGTAGCGTTCGTCCACCCAAGTTTCTCTTACTCTTTCAAGTCTCATCTTGATACCCTGTAATAGGATCTTATTGGTCACTTCTGCTTCACTATTGACTTGTGGGTGGGCCACCGACGTAAAGTGATGGGAGATATTTAAATTTTTGCAAAACCCAGCAAACCTCATCCCGATAAACTATCACCTATTATCTATTATAAGAGTTCAAGGCAGACCAAACCTATAAATAATTGATTTTTAGATGAAGTCTTGTACTTTGGCTTTGATAATTTTTGCTAGGGGTTCAGCCTCGATCCATTTGGTGAAGTAGTCGATCGCAACTAAGAGAAACTTTCATTGCTCGGATGCCATTGGAAAGGATCCAAGTATATCCATGCCCATTATGCGAATGGCCAAAGTGCACTTAGTGGGGTAAGCTCGAAGGTCGACTGCCTTTGTTTAATAGCATTTCTTTGGTAGCAGTCAAATCTCTTAACATAGTCAACACAATCATGGTGCTGGGTTGGCCAATAGTAACCTTGTCGAAGTAGCTTGTGAGAATGAGACTTGGTGCCCAGATGGTTCCCACAAATTTCTTCATGCACTTTTCATAGTGTAAAGTCGACTTCAAAAGATCAGAGACATTTCAAAAGTGACAAGAAGTATGATCTTTTGTACAGTTTGCCTTCATAAAGGACATACAGGAAGGCCTAGTTTCTCAGCTTCCGAGCTTTCTTTGGATCATAGGGAAGTATCCCATCTTTGAGATAAGCAATCAATAGATTGATCCAGCAGAGCTCATGGTCGATCTGCATTGCAACCTGTGGTTCTTCCAAACTCGGATGCTTCAGGACTTCAATGAAGACCTCCCTGGGTAGCTTAATCGGGGCCAATGTTGCTAAGTTTAAGAGAAGGTGAGCCCTAGTGTTTTTCGCACTTGGGATATGCTTGATGCCAAAACTATTGAAGATCGAAGTCAAGCTCTTCACTTCCTCAAGATATTTTATCATGCTTTCTTCTCAAGCCTCATAATCGCCATTTACTTATCCGACCACCAATTGAAAATTACTGTAGACTTGGAGTCGATCTGCTTTCAATTCTTTGGCGAACCATAATCCTGCAATTAAAGCATCATATTCGATTCTATTATTAGTCACAAAGAACTCAAAGCGCAACACATATTCGGTGATAACTCCTTTTGGGCTAACCAAGATTAGCCTTGTGCATGCACTAGAAGCATTGGATGAGATATCTACATATAGGACCCAAAAATCTTCAGAAAGGTTGGCTCTTTCTTCAGAGAAACTCAATTGTAACTAGAATATATCGACTTCATTCTGTTCAAGCTTGGCTTCATCCGAAATGGTGCATTCAACTATAAAATCTACCAGAATTTGAGCTTTGATCAATGGCCAAGGCTGGTAGTTGATGTAAAACTTGGTGAGCTCTATTGCTCACTTCGCTATTCTTTTGGAGGCATCTGTTCAATGAAGAACTACTTTGATTGGTTGATTCGTAAGGAGGGTTATGGTGTGCCCTTGAAAGTAAGGTCAAAGTCTTCGGGCTGCAACCAGTAGGGCAAAAGTTAGTTTTTCTAACTTAGTATACCTAGTCTCGATGTCCCTTAAGACTCAGCTTATGTAGTAGTTTGGCCTCTGTTCTTTCACCTCTTCTTTGACTAAAACTGCCGTAAGGGTTGCCAGGGAGATCACCAGGTACAAAAATAATTCCACTCTGAATTCAAACTTTGCCAACAATAGAGGCAAACCGAGGTAGCTCTTGAGTTCGTCGAATGCCTGTTAGCACTTTGACATCTAGCAAAAGTTCTTCAACTGCTTTAGGACTTGAAAAAAGGACATGCATCGCTCGGCCAACCTCAATACAAAGCGGTTCAGGGCTGCCACCATTTCGGTCAAGTGCTGAACTTCTTTGATTGATCTTGGAGCAACCATATCTTGGATGGCCCGAATCTTCTCTAGATTTGCTTCAGTTCCATGCCTCGATACCATGAATCATAGAAACTTTTTCAAAGTCACACCGAAGGCACACTTGGTCAAGTTCAGCATAATCTTATACCTCCTAAGGGCATTGAAGGTCTCTCTAAGGTCGATAATGTGATTTATTAAAGCTTGGCTCTTGATAAGCATGTCATCTATATATACCTCCATGTTATGGCCGATCTGCTTCTTGAAGATTTTATTGATCAGGCACTGGTATGTTGCTCCAGCATTTTTGAGTCCAAAAGACATAACCCCATAACAGTAAAGACCATGGTCAGTAATAAAAGTAGTTTTCTCCTCATCTTCTGGTGCCATCCGAATTTGGTTATAGCTGAAAAAGGGACCCATGAAAGTGAGGAACACGTGGCCTGAGGTCGCATCCACCAGCCAATCAATCCTATGTAGGGGGTAGCTATCTTTCAGGTAGGCTTTGTTCAGCCTTTTAAAGTCTATGTATATTCTCCACTTGCTGTTCGTCTTCTTGACAAGCACGACATTAGAGATCCAGCTCAGATAGTTGACTTCTTAGATGAATCTAGCATTGATGAGCTTGTCAACTTCTTCTATAATTATTTTCTATCTCTCTGGGGCATGGCTATGCATCTTCTCCTTCATCGGTTGATGTTTGGGATCAACAGTCAGACGATGTTCCATGACATCAGCATCTATTTCGAGCATGTCGTTAGGGACCCAAGCAAAGACATCTACATTCCTCCACAAAAATTCGACAAGCTACTCTCGTATCTCTTTTGCCAGATTAGAGCCATTCTATACCACGTGCTCCATAATCCCGTCATTTAGTGGGATTGAAATAAGGTCTTCCATGGGCTCACCCTGCTCTTCAGTTAGATCGTCGTGGACATCCAACCCTTCAACCAAACAAGGATCTGACTGCTCACACCTCTGCAAGGTGATTGAATATCAATTTCTTGCCAGAGTTTGATCTCCTCTGACTTCTTCGATCCCATAGCTTGTTGGAAACTTCATTTTCAAATAATAGATTGACACCACTATCCAAAGTGTGTTTAGGCTAGGTCGGCTGAGAATTTCATTGTAAGCCGATGGAGCTTTTACTATCAGAAAGTCCACCTATGCCTTGGACCATCTCGAATATTGTCTTATAGTCACAATCAAAGTTATTATGCCTTCAACTAGTACTGCATTACCAGTGAAGCCTACCAAAGGGGAGTTCATTTGTCCAAGCCGGCTATTAGGTATAGATATTTTGGAGAAAGCATCATAAAGAAAAACATCGATAGAACTTCCATTGTCAACAATTATGCGACGTACATCATAGTCTTTAATATTTAAAGTAATTACAACCTCATTGTTATGCGAGAACTGAACTCCCTGTGCATCAGCTTCAGTAAAAGTTAGGGGCTCGTCAATTCTCCATCTTTTTGTCGGTCGCCTAGATCCGCTGACCTCATCCTGCTGAAGTCCCCCAAAGATGGTGTTGATAATTCGAAGTGGGGGTCGATCACCTTGTTGCTCCTCCCTCCTCGATTGCTCTGGTTGTGGTAGCATCTTTGGTCGATCTTTCCATCCTTCAGACCGATGTCGCAAGAGCTGACCAAGCATGCCTAGCCTGATGAGTTCCTTGATCTCATCTTGGAGCTAAATGCACTCCTCAATATCATGATCGTGGTCATGATGGTAGAGATAGTATTTATTGGGATTGCACTTACCGGGATGTGTAAGCATCCTCTCTGGCCTTGGTAGCTGCTCCTTGATTTTCATCAGCACCTGAGTTTTTGGGTCATTGAGGGGAGCATAGTTGTGAAACCTTCTTATGGGTGAGCCCGACTATGCCCTTTTATTCGACTTCTTTGCCTTCGAGTCCAAGGAGTTCGGGCTCGCTTGTACTCGGAAGGAGTTCGAAAGCATAGCCGAGCTTCACTCGACTTTTCACCAGTAGCGGGCATACTTGATTCACCCGCTCACCGCTCTTCAATAGCTTCACCATCCTTAGCCTTGAAGGCCTCTTCCGCTCAAGCATATCCTTCAGCTCGAGCTAGCATATCAGCAAAATCCTAAGGATACTTCTTCTCAAGGAAGAATAGTAGATCATTCTTCTGAAGGCCATCCTTCAATATGGCTATTGCAATAGATTGGTCCAAGTTTCGGACATCCAGTGTAGTGGCATTGAAATGGAAGACATAGGCCCATATGGATTCTCCCTCCTTTTACTTAATGTTGATGAGGGAGTACGAGTCTTATCGAGGACGTCAGCTACTGATAAAATGAGTCGCAAACTGGTGGCTCATTTGATCGAAGGAAAAGACAGTACCTGACATAAGGGCTGAATACCAGTTTCTGGCTACTTCCTTCAGGGTGGAGAGGAAAGCTCGGTATAGGATGCCATCAAGCACGTCATGGAGTAGCATCATTATCCAGAAGGCTTTCGGATGATCGATCAAATCTATAGTCCCATCGTAGCTCTCAAACTATGGAAGCTTGAAGTTCGGTGGGATGGGTTCCTACATAATTTTTTGGAAAAAGAGAGGATCAGTGCAGATACCATTACCATGAGAGGAAGAAGCATGGCTGAGTTTTTCGATCCACCAATTTGTTTCTTATAGTTTTTGATTCAGAAGATCCTCATGATCATAGATCTTCAAAGTTTTCTGGCTGAATGGAGGCAAGGTTCCCCTAGGGGTTGAATCATGATCAGAGCAGGAGCTCTCTACCTCTGCTTCACTTTTTTAAAAGTTATCGATTGATAATATCATAAATTTATTAATAAAAATATTAATTTATTAATTAATTTATACTTACTTTTAAGAATTAATATTTTATTAATCTAAATATAAAAATAAATATACTAATAAAAATATCTCATTTTTTTGGTTATGATGAAATAAATTTGAAGTCAATCCGATTTAAAATGAATTTAATATGAATTTTTAAAGAAATTAAAATTAAAATTAAAATTAAAAGTTAAAGAAAAAAGAAAAATAGCTCAGCCGGCTTAGGCCACCATACCATATCAGTCGGTGCATCCAACTACGCCGAGCCAAGCCACCAAGCCACTATCAGCCAACACGCCTAGCTAGTCGGCCCAAAAAGCAAAGCCGACCAAACTTTAAAGCCCAGCCCACGCGCATCAGCCTACCAGCCTGCATTCGGTCCATGGAACAATGTAGACTGCTAGCTCAGCAAATGGCAGTGAATCACAGGCTGCCACATGATGGACCAAGATCTCTAAGAGGTTTACAACATTCTTGTCACGACGCACAGGACATTTTTGTCATTTCACTCATTAAAATGCGCACGTCGATTGGTTGCGGTGTACGGTGAGGTTGATCCATGTAGTCCATGAGAACAGTAAGTGTGCGATCAGATGGCTGTGATAATTTTTGGATTTAATTCAAACTCTATCAGCTTCATCTATGCCATCGGACAGCAGCGCTCGCATCTGGCATTGATCCAATGGTTTAGAATGCTCTCGATGGTGATTAGGACACCCAGGCATGCGATCAATGGCCTAATTTTCTCCATCAATGCACGATCAATGGATAGAATATTTTTTGACTTGATTTATGCTGATGAAACTCAGTTTTTGATATTTTTTGAAGCCTTGGATCACCATCAGACAGCTAGAATGCACAGAATTTCATAGGGGACGTGGTCCAACGATTTTATGCTATTTTCTTCAACAAATATGGATCTATACCAAGTATTTAGTCTCATATTGCCAGATAACAAAGTCTCCGATCCTTCTACACCTATTTAAAGGACCTCAGGCCTACAGAGTACAGTATCTTCGGTTAAGGTGAAGCTTTGGTATAGGATAGAGCTAGGCTTTTGGTTAACGGTTGCTTCGAGGCAACTGGTGCCACGAGGAAGAGCTGGGCTTCTATACCATCTTTCCATCAATTTCGATCCAAGATCAAGATCAGTCTGCTTCTAGATTTTATTTTCTTTCTTTTTCTTATCTTTTTAATTTATGTAATTAAATTTTAAATTTTAATGCAAATTTTTTTTTATGCAATTTAAATTTATGCTCTTTATTTTTATACCAAATTTACTTTTATTGCAAGTACATGCTAAAATCTAAATAGTAGATCCTAGTACCAAGTTTATTTTTCTGCACTATTTAAATTCCTCTTTTAATTTTTGACTTCAATTTTATTTTCAAAATCTCTCCTTTTCTTTTGTAAAATAAAAGATTTTGAATCTGAAATACTACCTTCCCTGTGGATTTGACCCAACTCACTGCTATCTATGTACTTTTAATTATTTTAAAAAATTAGATTAAACTAATAATTATGATATTTTAATGATGGTTTCATAATCTATCAAGTTTTTAATGCCATTGCTGAAGGAAAATCTTGATTTCCTGAATCAGGTTTGTTCAGATCTGATCGGATCAAGAGATATATTTCAAAATTTTTTTTCTTTGATCCAAATTAGATTTGAGATATTTTAGATCTGATTTTTATTATTCTAATAATAAAAATAAAATCTAGATAAATTAAATCAAATTTTATTTACCTTGATGTAGGGTAATCCTATTATCCATTTGATGATCCTGTAAGCAGTGAAAGGTTCTGAATCTAGCAACGCAAGTGCTTGGCCTCTACCAGTATCCACTTGGGTTGGATCTGGAGATCCTCTTCTTCTCTATCACATCTCCAAAAATCAGATTTGAATCTAATTTGGAGGATCTTCAAAACACCTTTCGAAGATCAGTAGTTGTCCTTTACAGCAGCGCAACCTTCTAGCTTTCTGTCGCCTTTCTCTCATCTGGATTGCACCAACTAAGATCCCAAACAACTTTGGACATGGAGAGGAGAGGGAGAAGATGGGCTTGGTGTGGAGGAGGGAGAGACAAACAGCCTTAGGGCATAGAGAATTTAATTGCCTTTTGAGTTGGGTGCAGGGTCTTATTTATAGACTATGCATGATCCAACTCCTCTTCTTCCCAACCAATCACAACGCTTTGTGAAATCAGATCTAAATCTGATTGGTGGAAATAGAGTCCCTTGGATTCATCCTTAGATGCCACCTATGACCAGTCAAAGTTTGTTCTTAGGAGGAGTCTAATTGAAATCCAAAAAGGAGATGAAATCTCTATCCAACAGGGACTCCTGGGCGCCTCCTGCTTGGGCACACGCCAAGGTTGGCGTGCGCCCTTGGCGTGCGCCCTCCTCCTTGCTAGGTTCTGGTAGGGGGACAAGCCCCCACTAGCTCTCCAATAGGTGCATGACACGTGGATAGAAGTCAAAGTATCAATGGTCAACATTTGACCAGTCAAAGATTAACTTTTGACCAAAGTCAAAGGACGAGAAATGGCAGGTGACCAAAAATGGTATGTATTGTCTTACAAAATAAGACAACCCTCTTCTGACCTGGACAGGCTCCAGTCAGAATGGATGAAGGCCTCTGATCAAGCACAAACTCCTTTGGCTCAGTCAAGACAACTATTTATGATAGTAAAAGAAGAACGTTAGGTTCAATCGAGTGCTAGCACGATTTCCTTGAACCTAATTGAATCTCATTCAGATCAATTGAATTGAAT
>QRFJ01001623.1:202884-228059 GCA_006176705.1 Cocos nucifera
TCGTATCCAAAATATTGAGCCCAACTCATCCTCTAGCCCATAGCATCCAATGCCTAATAGACATGGTTGCATCTTTTCGATGCAACTGAGCCACTGTATCCAGTCGAGAACAATCAACCCTGGGAAGGGCCCGCTTATCTATAATGGTGGAAGACCTTAGACTTAATCTTTTCTTAGGGAGAATTGATTCAGATCTCATTAAACTAGACTTGTCATAGTCATAACAATTATGACTAACCTAGTGGCATGGGTTAGCTCAGATTATTCACCACCTCAAATCAGAACTGAGTCAATAGATATGGCTAGGTAAGTAAGATCGCTGGAAGGGATATGCCATTAACTCGTACAAGAATGTATTCAGGTCGAGTAGCTCCCAAGTAAAAACCAATCGGTCGTATGTGCCAAACTTACCTTAGACACCAAATTGTTGAGTCAAAACTAATTGGGTTAGCCTATAATCCAGACTCTAACCTCTGAGCATAATTAGGTCTTGCTTGATCGTGACTCGATCTTGACCCAGACTTAATCCTATTAGGCTGGTCAATTTAAGCATTGTTGATCCCATCTAACCAACTCTTGATTCAGTTTGATCAACCGCTTAGACCTAATTGAGCTACCCAAGTCTGAACCCAGTATTATGAATTTGTCTTAGATCTAAAATTCTCAATTTTAGACCTAATTAATATTTCATAATCTTAATTCTTAATTAAGTAGGGTTCATAAACAAAATATGCACAATAAATCCTAGGGTTTCAGGATCTAGGGTTTTGCAGAAAGTAAGTTTTGGGTTTCTGATTAAGGACGAATGCGCAGCACCCCTACACGTCATAAGAACATCCCATCGGATGGAAAGAGAGGGCCTTTAAACCCTTCTTCATTCTTATGATCGGACGGCCAAGAGGAACGCCTTAATCAGGAACATGTAATACTACAAAATAAGTTTTAGATCTATATCATATATCTCATATACAAATTAGATCTAATCATGGCATATTTTGCATACATCTCATGTATCGAATCATGCATATTTTCAAATCTAAATTATCTCATAATAATCTAAAAAATTAGATTTAAATTAATCTTACCAAAATAAACTCTAATCTAGATAACTATGTAGAACTATTCTACAACTAGTCTAGACATGCATCAATCATATCTCATATGATGTTAAAATTAAATAATTTTTATTTACTATTTTTTAGATATTATTATAATAATTATAATATCAAAAAATAGTAAATAAATAGATCTAAAATATGATTTAATCAAATTAAATTAAAAATATTCAAGACTATTCTATAGAACTATTCTATTTTAGAACTAGTCATGCATATTTTCTAATCTTAGATCCAAATTATTTAATTTTAATTTTTCTAATTTTAGATCTGATCACATCTCATATGATATCTAAAATCACTTATTTTTTGATTAAAATAAATTTAAAATTAGATCAAAATACTTTAGAACCTGGCTCTAATACTAGTTGAAAGAAAATCCTGATTTTTCGGACCAGATTCGTTCAGATCAGATTGGATCAAGAGATATATTTCAAAAATTTTTCTCTTTGATCCAAATTAGATCTAAAATATTTTAGATCTAATTCTTATTATTTTAATAATAAAAATAAAATCTAGATAAATTAAATTAAAATTAATTTATCTTAATGTAGTGTAATCCTATTATCCATTTGATGATCCTATAAGCAATGGAAGGTTCTGGATCTAGCCATGCAAGTGTTAGATATATGTGCCCTAGAAGTCAGAATTGGCTGACACTTGTAATACACTTCTACGGGCAAAATTATAATTTTGACTAATATCAATAAAATGGGTTATTTTCTATCACATATGTATATTTAGTGTCTGTGATGCATCTTTTGAGTTAATGGTAATGATAATTCATATTTTCAAGAGTTGAAAATTTAAGACATGAATAATCATTATTAACTCATAAAATGCTCCCGACCATAGGATCATCACGAGGATGGTGATTGATCCGGAAGGTTGGTGTACAATCGCTTCTCTTTAGTAGATGAGTCTTGAGTCTACGGTGTGGAGACATCGGAGCGAGAGTACAGGTACTCGTTAGAGAACGAGGGCACTGAGCGTGACCACCTCGAGTAGTCATTAGGGAGTCTACCTTCTCGTCAATGACTGACTCGATGCTGCAGTAGTGTGTCTGGTTCTTTGACCTGAGATGCATCGGCAGTTCACCTTGAGGGTGTTATAGTTTGACTACACCATTACTCGGTCTCCTAGCCATATGGAACCCTGAGGTGTATGTTGGCTATAGCATGTTCATTGTAGGAACTGGATTGCATCAAGATGGAATCTATCTACCTCGGTGGTAGAGGAGCAGCCCTATGATAATCATGAGAATCAAGTCCAGAAGTCCATGGCCATGGCAGAGTGAAATAATAGAAAGAGTTTCTATTTAGATTTTCACATTCGGACTCGAATCGAATGATTACATCATATGACAGAAACTAGGGTTTGACGAGTTCACCTTAACCCTAATCTGATCGGGGCTCAAGATAGAAGAACTTAATCACACAGGTAGCTGCACCAAGAGGTTCGCATTCAGCTCTGATGGGTTGCCACCATATACTGCTAGGTGTCACTGGTGGATTTTGGGAGCAATTAGAATGATTTAGATGATCGATCATTCTAGCTGTTCGAATCAGAAGAGTTCTGATCCATCGAAAGGAGTTTCGATGATGTCGATGATAGAGATCATGACATATCCCATTACCATACAGAACTGAACCTAACTGGGTCACACAAACAAGGGTTTGAATCTGGTGATCATCAATTGAACTGATCTAGTTCAATTGATCTGAATGAGATTCAATTAGGTTCAAGGAAAATCGTGCTAGCACTCGATTGAACCTAACGTTCTTCTTTTACTATCATAAATAAGTTGTCCTGACTGAGCCAAAGGAGTTTGTGCTCAATCAGAGGCCTTCATATGGTCTGAATGGAGGTTGTCCAAGTCAGAAAAAGGTTGTCTTATTTTGTAAGACATTACCTGCCATTTTTGGTCACCTGCCATTTCTTGTTCTTTGACTTTGGTCAAAAGTCTACCTTTGACTGGTCAAATGTTGACCATTGACACTTTGACTTTTGACCACATGTCATGCACCTATTGGAGAGCTGGTGGGGGCCTGTCCCCCTGCCAGAACCTGGCAAGGAAGAGGGCGCACGCCACCCTTGGCGTGTGCCCAAGTTGGAGGCGCCTAGGAGTCCCTGTTGGACAGGGACTCCATCTCCTTTTTGGATTCCAATTAGAGTTCTCCTAAGAACCAACTTTGACTGGTCTTAGGCACCCTCTAAGGAGGAATCCAGGGGACTCTATTTCCACCAATCAGATTTAGATCTGATTTCATAAAGAGTTATGATTGGTTGGGAAGAAGAGAAGTTGGATCACAGACAGTCTATAAATAAGACCCTGCGCCCAATCCAGATAGTGATTGAATCATAATTCCCATGCCCCAAGGCTGCCTCTCCCCTCTTCCTCCATGCCAAACCCACCTTCTCCCTCTCCTCTCTATGTCCAAAAGAGTTTTGGAGCTTGGTTGGTGCGATCCAGATCAAAGAAAGACGAGTGAAAGCTAGAAGGCTGCGCTGCTGCAAAGGACGACTGCTGATCTTCAAAAGGAGTTTTGAAGATCCTCCAGATCAGATCCAGATCTAATTTTTGGAGATATGATAGAGAAGAAGAGGATCTCCAGATCCAAGCCTGAGTGGATACCGGTAGAGGCCAGGCACTTGCGTGGCTAGATCCAGAACCTTCCGCTGCATACAGGATCATCAACGGGTAATAGGATTACCCATATCAAGGTAAATTAAATTTGATTTAATTTATCTAAATTTTATTTTATTTTTAAAATAATAATAATTAGATCTAAAATATCTCAAGATCTGATTAAGATCAAAGAAAAAAAATTTTGAAATATATCTCTTGATCTGATCAGATCTGAACGAACCTGGTCCGGAAAATCAGGATTTTCCTTCAACTGGTATCAGAGCCAAGGTTCTAAAAGTATTTAGATCTAATTTTAAATTTATTTTAATTAAAAAATAAAGTGATTTTAGATGTCACATGAGATGTGATCAGATCTGAAATTAGAAAAAATTAAAATTAAATGATTTGGATCTAAGATTAGAAAATATGCATGACTAGTTCTAAAATAGAATAGTTCTATAGAATAGTCTTGCATGTTTTTGATTTAATCTGATTAAATCATATTTTAGATCTATTTATTTACTATTTTTTGATATTATAATGTTATAATAACATCTAAAAAATAGCAAATAAAAATTATTTAATTTTAAATATCATATGAGATATGATAGATGCATGTCTAGACTAGTTGTAGAATAGTTCTACATAATTATCTAGATTAGAATTTATTTTGATTAGATCAATTTAAATCTAATTTTTTAGATTATTATGAGATAATTTAGATCTAAAAATATGCATGATTCGATACATGAGATGTATGCAAAATATGCCATGATTAGATCTAATTTGTATATGAGATATATGATATAGATCTAAAACTATTTTGTAGTATTGCATGTTCCTGATTAAGGCGTTCCTCTTGGCCGTCCGGATCATAAGAATGAAGAAGGGTTTAAAGGCCCTCTCTTCCCATTCGATGGGGTGTTCTTATGATGTGTAGGGGTGCTGCGTGTTCGTCCTTAATCAGAAACCCAAAACTTACTTTCTGCAAAACCCTAGATCCTGAAACCCTAGGATTTATTGTGCATATTTTGTTTATGAACCCTACTTAATTAAAAATTAAGATTATGGAATATTCAATTAGGTCTAAAATTGAGAATTTTAGATCTAAGACATATTCATAATACTGGGTTCGGGCTTGGGTAGCTCAATTAGGTCTAAGCGGTTGATCAAACCGAATCAAGAGTTGGTTAGATGGGATCAACAATGCTTAAATTGACCAGCCTAATAGGATTAAGTCTGGGTCAAGATCGAGTCACGATCAAGCAAGACCTAATTAGGCTCAGAGGTTAGAGTCTGGATTGTAGGCTAACCCAATTGGTTCTGGCTCAACAATTTGGTGTCTAAGGTAAGTTTGGCACATACGACCGACTGATTTTTAATTGGAAGCTACTCGACCTGAATGCATTCTTGTACGAGTTAATGGCATATTCCTTCCACCGGATCTCACTTACCTGGCCATATCTGTTGACACAGTTCTGATCTGAGGTGGTCAATAATCCGAGCTAACCCATGCCACTAGGTTAGTCATAATTGTTATGACTATGATAAGTCTAGTTTAATGAGACCTGAATCAATTCTTCCTAAGAAAAGATTAAGTCTGAGGTCTTCCACCATTGTAGATGTGCGGGCCCTTCCCGGGGTTGATTGTTCTCGGCTGGATACAGTGGCTCAGTTGCACCGGGAAGATGCAACCATGTCTATTAGGCATTGGATGCTATGGGCTGGAGGATGAGTTGGGCTCAATATTTTGGATACGGTGAGAGACTCAATTAGGAACCCAGTCTATGCAAATGGTGGGTCTGACTTAACTAAGGAGTGGATCAATATTTCTGGATACGGTGAGATTCATGAATTAGAGACCAAGTTTGGGTGCACCATGATTAGAGAATCATTGAACAAGAGTTGTTCACTCATTGGCTAACCCATCACCAATAACTGTTAGGTGAGGTGATGAGTCAGTTGGTGAGACCGCACCACCCACTAGAAATCATTAATCATGGAGATTTTCGCATCTCTACAGAGGGAGTGTAGGGATCCGAGAAAATAGTGGGAGCTAATTTGTTTAAAAATAAAATCTCTAAATAAATTGGTCAAGTCATAATTACAGTATCTAACTAGAATCTTTGACTCTCTATAGGAAAATGTCTGCGTCCAACCCATTGGCACGTATCCTGGACACACATAGACTGACTGGACCCAATTATAAAGATTGGCTCAGGAACTACAAAATAGTTTTGGGATTTCGAGAAGTTAACCCATGTACTGGACCAGGACCCTCCCACCTTACCAGCCCGTCCATCTATTGAACAGAGAGCATCTCTGAAAAAATGGATAGACGAAGATAATAAGGCCAGATATTACATGTTGGGCTCGATGTCTGATGAGCTCCAGTGCCAACATGAAGGATATCGGGACTGCTCGCCAAATGTTGGCTCACCTGCAGGAGATGTTTGGTGAACAGAGTCGCGCAGCCAAATATCAAGTCACGAAATGACTTTTTAAGGCTAAGATGCGTGATGGGCAGTCAGTCCAAGATCACTGTCTGACAATGATCAAGGACATGGAAGGAGCTTGAGAAGCTCGGTGTGAAGTTAGACTTGGACCTGCAGAATGATATTATTCTGCAATCCTTGACTGATGCATATGGGCAATTCATCATGAATTACCACATGCATAAACTTCAAAATTCCTTGGCCGAATTAATGAATATGCTGGTTACCGCTGAGCTTTCTATGAAAGGTTCTAAAGGCTCAGTTCTTGCTATGGAATGGACTTCTTCCAAAAGAAAGTCTTATGGAAAGAAAAAGAAGTCTGCGAAAAAGCAGAAGGTGGAAGGAGCAAAGAAGAAGAAGGCAGAACCGAAGAAAAAGGCCGATGTCAAAGGAAAGTGTTTCCATTGCAACAGCGACGGCCATTGGAAGCGGAACTGCCCTACTTACCTGGCCACCCTGAAGAACAAGAAGGAAGGTCCTTCTGGAGGTATGCTCGTTATTGAGTCTAACCTTACGGTTTCTTCTGCATCCAGTTGGGTGCTTGACTCTGGTTCTAGTGCTCATCTGTGCACTTCCATGCAGGGTCTTGAGGATAGCAGGAGGCTGAGGGATGGAGACATGATCCTACGCATCGGTAATGGAGCAAGAGTTGCTGCAGTAGCCGTGGGAACATACCCTCTTCGATTACCATCTGGTTTAGACTTAGTTTTGAAAGACTGTTATTATGTGCCTGCAGCTAGCAGGAATTTGATTTCTGTTTCATGCTTAGCACAAGAAGGCTATGTGATTACCTTCTTTAAGGACCATTGTAACATTCTTTATGAAAGAAATAAAATTGCAAATGGTTTCCTTATTAATGGTCTTTATCAGCTACATATTGATGTACCTATTCTAACTATCGAGCAAAACGTGAATGCCAAACGACCTAGGGATAGTCCAAATGATAGATATCTATGGCACCTGAGATTAGGTCATATAGCAGAAGATAGGATCAACAAATTGGAGAAAAATGGGCTATTGAGTCCATTGACTTTCGAGTCATATCCAACTTGTGAATCTTGTCTTCAAGGCAAAATGACCAAACTCCCTTTTGTTGGACATGGGGAGAGGGCCACAGATCTCCTTGCCCTAGTACATACTGATGTGTGCGGCCCATTTGATGTGCCGGCTAGAGGCAATTTTGTCTACTTCATTACCTTTACCGATGATCTGTCTAGGTATGGGTATGTGTATCTTATGAGACACAAGTCTGAAGCTTTTGAAAAGTTCAAAGAATTCAGACATGAAGTAGAAAAATAAACTGAAAAATCCATTAAGGTTCTTCGATCAGATCGAGGAGGTGAATACCTTAGCCGGAAATTCCTAGACTATCTAAAGGAAAATGGCATAGTCTCTCAATGGACTCCACCAGGAACACCTCAACTCAACGGGGTTTCAGAATGGAGAAATCGGACCCTATTGGATATGGTTCGATCCATGATGAGCTTCACAGACCTCCCTGATTTTCTTTGGGGACACTCATTGTTAACTTCAATTTATCTACTGAATAGGGTTTCCTCTAAAATCGTTCCTACCACACCGTATGAGATATGGCACGGTAAGAAACCAAGTCTGAGTCATCTCAGAATTTGGGGTTGTCCGGCTCATGTCAAAAGACAACAAGCGGACAAGTTAGAGTTTAGGTCCTTCAGAGCTCGATTCATAGGATATCCTAAAGAGTCATTAGGATACTATTTCTACATTCCAGAAGACCACAATGTGATTGTGAGTCGACATGCCATCTTTCTTGAAAAATAGTTTATTCAAGATAGCGGCATTGAAAGGCAAATCAAGCTTGATGAGAAAGTCTCACAAGTACAACGAGCTAAGGACCAATTGGAACCAAATCAGGTTGAGCCAATAAGAACACTACCTCCTCCACCTCGTAGATCGGAAAGAGTTTTCCCATCCCCCTGAAAGATACTTAGGTATTATTTCAGAGGAAGTAGAGAAAACGTTCCTTGTAGGCAATGGTGCTCATGGTGATGATCCCAAAACCTACAATGAGGCGATATCAGATATCGACTCCGAGAAATGGCTAGAGGCAATGCAGTCAGAAATTGACTCGATGCACTCAAACCAAGTCTGGACCTTGGTAGATCCACCAGAAGGTATAGTACCTATTGGGTGTAAATGGATCTTCAAGAGAAAGATTGGTGCAGATGGGAATGTGGAGACATTCAAGGCTAGACTAGTGGCAAAAGGTTATAGTCAACGCGAAGGCATTGACTATCAGGATACCTTTTCCCAGTGGCTATGCTAAAATCCATCCGCACATTGCTTGCCATTGCAGCCTATTTCGATTATGAAATATGGCAAATGGACGTGAAAATGGCATTCTTAAATGGATATCTTGAGGAAGATATCTATATGGAACAGCCGCTAGGTTTCACATCCAGTGATACTGATCACAAGGTTTGCAAGCTGCAAAGGTCCATATATGGACTTAAGCAAGCATCTCGGAGCTGGAACACTCATTTCAATGATGTGATCAAAATGTTTGGTTTCATCAAAAATGAAGAGGAACCGTGTGTTTTCAAAAAGGTCAGTGGGAGCGCTGTTGTCTTCCTCGTATTGTACGTGGATGACATCCTCCTTATTGGGAATGATATTCCCATGATGACAACAGTCAAAATTATGGTTGTCCAAGGAATTCTCCATGAAAGACCTAGGTGAAGCATCCTTTATTCTAGGAATTAAGGTCTATAGGGATAGACCGAATAGGATGCTAGGACTTTCACAGAAGATGTACATAGAGAAAGTACTAAAGAGGTTTAGTATGGAAAACTCTAAGAGGGGATTAATACCCTTCAGACATGGTATTCATCTTTCCAAGAAGATGTGCCCCTAGCACACCTGAGGAAATAGAACGCATGAGCAAGATCCCTTATGCTTCTGCAATAGGGAGCCTCATGTATGCCATGCTATGTACACGACCTGATATAGCCCATGCTGTGAGTGTCACAAGCAGATATCAGTCAAATCCAGGTGAAGAACACTGGACTTCTGTGAAATGTATCCTTAAGTACTTAAGAAGAACTAAGGATATGATGTTGGTCTTTGGTAATGGAGAACTCCAAGTCCAGGGATACACAGACTCGGATTTCATGTCCGATATAGATGATCGAAAGTCGACATCTGGGAGTCTGTTTGTGTGCAATGGTGGTGCTGTCAGCTGGAAGAGTTCCAAGCAAATGGTGATAGCAGATTCCACCATGGAAGCAGAATATATCGCTGCATCAGAAGCTGCGAAGGAAGCATTCTGGTACAAGAAGTTTGCTGCAGAAATTGGAGTAATGCCATCAGATGCCATTCCTCTATACTGCGACAACAATGGCGCCATAGCCCTTGCTAAGGAGCCGAGGTCTCACCAGAAATCCAAGCATATTGAGCGGCGATACCACCTCATCCGCGATTACCTCGAGAAGGGTTATGTCGAGGTCAAGAGAGTCAACTCCACAGATAATGTGGCAGACCCACTTACAAAGCCGTTGGGCCAGCAGAAGATCGAAGCCCACCTTGAGAAGATGGGACTTAGACTTGTAGCCAATTGGCTTTAGGACAAGTGGGAGATTGTTAGATATATGTGCCCTAGAAGCCAGAATTGGCTGACACTTGTAATACACTTCTAGGGGCAAAATTATAATTTTGACTAATATCAATAAAATGGGTTATTTTCTATCACATATGTGTATTTAGTGTCTGTGATACATCCTTTGAGTTAATGGTAATGATAATTCATATTTTCAAGAGTTGAAAATTTAAGACATGAATAATCATTATTAACTCATAAAATGCTCCCGACCATAGGATCATCACGAGGATGGTGATTGATCCGGAAGGTTGGTGTACAATCGCTTCTCTTTAGTAGATGAGTCTTGAGTCTACGGTGTGGAGACACCGGAGCGAGAGTACAGGTACTCGTTAGAGAACGAGGGCACTGAGCGTGACCACCTCGAGTAGTCATTAGGGAGTCTACCTTCTCGTCAATGACTGACTCGATGCTGCAGTAGTGTGTCTGGTTCTTTGACCTGAGGATGCATCGGCAGTTCACCTTGAGGGTGTTATAGTTTGACTACACCATTACTCGGTCTCCTAGCCATATGGAACCCTGAGGTGTATGTTGGCTATAGCATGTTCATTGTAGGAACTGGATGGCATCAAGATGGAATCTATCTACCTCGGTGGTAGAGGAGCAGCCCTATGATAATCATGAGAATCAAGTCCAGAAGTCCATGGCCATGGCAGAGTGAAATAATAGAAAGAGTTTCTATTTAGATTTTCACATCGGACTCGAATCGAATGATTACATCATATGACAGAAACTAGGGTTTGACGAGTTTCACCTTAACCCTAATCTGATCGGGGCTCAAGATAGAAGAACTTAATCACACAGGTAGCTGCACCAAGAGGTTCGCATTCAGCTCTGATGGGTTGCCACCATATACTGCTAGGTGTCACTGGTGGATTTTGGGAGCAATTAGAATGATTTAGATGATCGATCATTCTAGCTGTTCGAATCAGAAGAGTTCTGATCCATCGAAAGGAGTTTCGATGATGTCGATGATAGAGATCATGACATATCCCATTACCATACAGAACTGAACCTAACTGGGTCACACAAACAAGGGTTTGAATCTGGTGATCATCAATTGAACTGATCCAGTTCAATTGATCTGAATGAGATTCAATTAGGTTCAAGGAAAATCGTGCTAGCACTCGATTGAACCTAACGTTCTTCTTTTGCTATCATAAATAAGTTGTCCTGACTGAGCCAAAGGAGTTTGTGCTCAATCAGAGGCCTTCATATGGTCTGACTGGAGGTTGTCCAAGTCAGAAAAGGTTGTCTTATTTTGTAAGACATTACCTGCCATTTTTGGTCACCTGCCATTTCTTGTTCTTTGACTTTGGTCAAAAGTCTACCTTTGACTGGTCAAATGTTGACCATTGACACTTTGACTTTTGACCACATGTCATGCACCTATTGGAGAGCTGGTGGGGGCCTGTCCCCCTGCCAGAACCTGGCAAGGAAGAGGGCGCACGCCACCCTTGGCGTGTGCCCAAGTTGGAGGCGCCTAGGAGTCCCTGTTGGATAGGGACTCCATCTCCTTTTTGGATTCCAATTAGAGTTCTCCTAAGAACCAACTTTGACTGGTCTTAGGCACCCTCTAAGGAGGAATCCAGGGGACTCTATTTCCACCAATCAGATTTAGATCTGATTTCACAAAGAGTTGTGATTGGTTGGGAAGAAGAGAAGTTGGATCACAGATAGTCTATAAATAAGACCCTGCGCCCAACCCAGATAGTGATTGAATCATAATTCCCATGCCCCAAGGCTGCCTCTCCCCTCTTCCTCCATGCCAAACCCACCTTCTCCCTCTCCTCTCCACGTCCAAAAGAGTTTTGGAGCTTGGTTGGTGCGATCCAGATCAAAGAAAGGCGAGTGAAAGCTAGAAGGCTGCACTGCTGCAAAGGACGACTGCTGATCTTCAAAAGAAGTTTTGAAGATCCTCCAGATCAGATCCAGATCTAATTTTTGGAGACGTGATAGAGAAGAAGAGGATCTCCAGATCAGACCTGAGTGGATACTAGTAGAGGCCAGGCACTTACGTGGCTAGATCCAGAACCTTCCACTGCATACAGGATCATCAACGGGTAATAGGATTACCCATATCAAGGTAAATTAAATTTGATTTAATTTATCTAAATTTATTTTAATTTTTAAAATAATAATAATCAGATTTAAAACATCTCAGATCTGAATAGGATCAAAGAGAAAAATTTTTGAAATATATCTCTTGATCTGATCAGATCTGAACGAACCTGATCTGGGAAATCAGGATTTTTCTTCAGCAAGTTCTTGGCCTCTACCGTTATCCACTCTAGCTAGATCTGGAGATCCTCTTCTTCTCTATCACATCTCCAAAAATCAGATTTGAATCTGATTTGGAGGATCTTCAAAACACCTTTCGAAGATCATAGTTGTCCTTTGCAGCAGCGCAGCCTTCTAACTTCCTGTCACCTTTCTCTCATCTGGATTGCACCAACTAAGATCCCAAACTACTTTGGGCGTGGAGAGGAGAGGGAGAAGATGGGCTTGGTGTGGAGGAGGGAGAGACAAACAGCCTTGGGGCATAGAGAATTCAATTGCCTTTTGAGTTGGGCGTAGGGTCTTATTTATAGACTATGTGTGATCCAACTCCTCTTCTTCCCAACCAATCATAATCCTTTGTGAAATCAGATCTAAATCTAGTTGATGAGAATAGAGTCCCTTGGATTCATCCTTAGATAGTGCCTAAGACCAGTCAAAGTTGGTTCTTAGTAGGAGTCTAATTGGAATCCAAAAAGGAGATGGAGTCCCTATCCAACAGGGACTCCTGGGCGCCTCCTGCTTGGGCATTGGCGTGCGCCCTCCTCCTTGCTAGGTTCTGGCCGGGGGACAAACCCCCACCAGCTCTCTAATAGGTGTGTGACACGTAGATAGAAGTCAAAGTGTCAATGGTCAACATTTGACCAGTCAAAGGTCAACTTTTGACCAAAGTCAAAGGACGAGAAATGGCAGGTGACCAAAAATGGCAGGTATTGTCTTACAAAATAAGAAAACCCTTTTCTGACCTAGACAGGCTCCAGTCAGACCAGGTGAAGGCCTCCGATCGAGCACAAACTCCTTTGGCTCAGTCAGGATAACTATTTATGATAGTATAAGAAGAACATTAGGTTCAATCGAGTGCTAGCACGATTTTCTTGAACCTAATTGAATCTCATTCAGATCAATTAAACGGAATCAGTTTAATTGATGATCACCAGATTCAAATCCTTATTTGTCTGATCCAGTTAGGTTCAGTTCTATATGGTAATGGGATATATTATGATCTCTATCATCGACATCATCAAAACTCGAAACCCTTATTTGTGTGACCTAGTTAGGTTAAGTTCTATATGGTAATGGGATATATCAGGATCTCTATCATCAACATCATCAAAACTCGAAAACCTTATTTGTGTGACCTAGTTAGGTTCAGTTCTATATGGAATGGGATATGTGATGATCTCTATCATCGACATCATCAAAACTTCTTTCGATGGATTAGAATTTTTCTGGTTCAAACAGCTAGAATGATCGATCATCTAAATCATTCTAATTGCTCCCAAAATCCACCAGTGACACCTAGCAGTATATGGTGGTAACCCATCAAAACTGAATGCGAACCTCTTGGTGTAGCTACCTATGTGATTAAGTTCTTCTATCTTGAGCCCCGATCAGATTAGGGTTAAGGTGAACTTGTCAAACCCTAGTTTCTATCATATGATGTAATCATTTGATTCAAGTCCGATGTGAAAACCTAAATAGAATCTCTTTCTATTATTTCACTCTACCATGGCCATGGGCTTCTGGACTTGATTCTTATGATCATCATAGGGCTGCTCCTCAACCATCGAGGTAGATAGATTCCATCTTGATGCAATCCAGTTCCTACAATGAACATGCTATAGCCAACATACACCTAAGGGCTCCGAATGGCTAGGAGACCGAGTTATGGTGTAGTCAAACTATAACACCCTCAAGGTGAACTATCGATGCACCTCAGATCAAAGAACTAGACACACCACTATAGCATCGAGTCAGTCATTGATGAGAAGGTAGACTTCCTAATGACTACTCGAGGTGGTCACGCTCAGTGCCCTCATTCTCTAACGAGTATCTGTAGTCTCGCTCTGGGTGTCTCCACACCATAGACTCAAGACTCATCTATTAAAGAGAAGCGATTGTACACCAACCTTTCGGATCAATCACCATCCTCATGATGATCCTATGATCGGGAGCATTTTATGAGTTAATAATGATTATTTCATGTCTTAAATTTTCAACTCTTGAAAATATGAATTATCATTACTATTAACTCAAAGGATGTATCACAGACACTAAATACACATATGTAACAGAAAATAACCCATTTTATTGATTATAGTCAAAATTATAATTTTGCCCCTAGAAGTGTATTATAAGTTTCAGTCAATTCTGACTTCTAGGGTACATAAATCTAACAATTACCGGGGAACACATTAAAATTTATTTCATTTGATTTTTTTGTAAATTAATTTTAAATAAAATTTTAATTTCTTTAATTTTCTATAAATATTACTTACTAACATTTTCTTCTTTATTTTATGGAAAAAAAGAGAAGAAAAAAAAAGAAAACAAAAAGATTAGGATAAGGAGGAAGCTTCTAATCCTGCTTGGTGAGATCAATCCTAACCCTTGATTTTTTTTATTATTTATCTTATGTTTAAATTAATCTAAAAAAACCTACGTAAATCTAATTAAAAGCTTCATGATTAGATTAGAAACCCTAATTGCTTAGAGCTTGCATCATATTAATTTTATTTTTATTTTCTTTTTGGTGATCGCTCGAGATAAGGTGAACATCTCAACTTCAATTAGTTGCATACATCTAGTTTAAATTGCATAGAACCACTTGTTCAAAAATTTTTTGTGCATATTTATATTAAATTAACTTAAGAACAATATCCAATTAAACATGATAAGATGAAAATTTGATCACCCTTCCTTGGCCCACAACCAACCAACTAGCATCCTGCATTGACCTAAGCCTTTAATTTTAAAATCAATTAGACATCGGCCCTAGAAACTCGAGTTCATTAGGACAAGGAATCCTAAAAGTTGGATCGAGTTAGGGTTAATCAATTTAACTGATATCTAGAAAAATGGATTAGGGATGATTAGATCCGAAGGAAGGTGGATACTTAATTGGTTTCATTAGCTTATCTGGCCATGCATAATTGATATCTAAAGCAAGCAATAGGAGGACTCCCACCGACCTTACACTTACTTGGCCAGTTGATTGGTTGATCCTATACTTGGAGGACTTGAAGGTGATCTTGACAGTTAAGAGCTATCTAGATCTAGGATAACCCTGAGTCAAGATTAATTGACCAACTTGATTGCTAACCAATATTAAATCTAATTAAAACTAATTTTTCTCTCTCTTCTTAGCTCTAGGACTCCATAGGACTTCTTTTTTAGAACTCTTCTTTCTTTCTTCTCCTTTTTTCCTTCAAAAATAAAATAAAATAAAAATTAAATTAAATTAAATTAAAAATTAAATTAAATTAAATTAAACTAACTAAATAATTATTAAAAATAATAATTAAATTAAATTAAATTAAATTAAAATTAATAATTAAATAAATAAAATAATAAAAAATAAAAAAATATTAATTTTTTTAAAAAAATAGTAAAAAATAAAATAATAAAAAATAATAAAAAAATATTTAAAAAATCTAAAATTTTTTTAACCATACATTAGGTTTGCACTGATACATACATAGTAGAAAATTGCTTTACTTGATCTAGTTGAACCCAACCATAAAATTGAAACGCTAAACCATATTAAACCCAAATAAATAAATGACTGAAAATTTTAAAGAACCACCTAGGTAGATGAAGGAATACTTTATTCCATCCACCTATAATCCCTCTTGTATTCCTGAAATTCGATATATATGCCCAAAATTGCTGACTTGTAATACACATTTGAATAAAATTATAATTTTGGATAAATAATAAAATAATTATTTTCTATTAGTATATTTGAATTGTCTGTGATTACATTTCTTGAGTAATGATAATGATAGTTCATATTCAAGAGTTAAAAATTTTAAGACATAATTTTCATATTACTCATAAAATCATCGTAGGATCATCATGAGCATTGTGACTAATCAAAAAATTGGTGTACAATCATCTTTAGGATAATGAGTCTTGAGTCTTGGTTAGAGACACCAAAATGAGAATACAGTATTCGTTAGAAACAAGGGTTTGAGCTGACCACCTCGAGTAAAAGATGTCTACCTTCTTATCGATGACTGGCTCGAAGCAGTAGTGTTCTGATTCTTTGACTTGAACATCGACAGTTTTGAGGGTGTTAAGTTTGACTACACCAAACTCAATCTCCAGCCATTCAAAATTTTGAGGTGTATGTTGGATAGCATGTTCATTGTAGAAGATTGCACCAATGGAGGATCTATCTACCTCGGTAGATAAGGAGCAGCCCTTGATGATCATGAGAATCAGTCCAGTGCCATAGAGAAGAAGAGGATCTCCAGATCCAACCCGAGTGGATACCGGTAGTTCAGATCTGATCAGATCAAGAGATATATTTCAAAAATTTTCTCTTTGATCTCTAATCAGATCTTGATATGTTTCAGATCTGATTCTTATTATTTTAATAAATAAAATAAAATAAGATAAATTAAATCAAATTTAATTTACCTTGATTTGGGTAATCCTATTACCCGTTGATGATCCTGATTGCAGCGGAAGGTTCTGGATCTAGCCACGCAAGCGCCTGGCCTCTATCGGTATCCACTCGGGTTGGATCTGGAGATCCTCTTCTTCTCTATCACACCTCCAAAAATCAGATCTGGATCTGATCTGGAGGATCTTCAAAACTCCTTTTGAAGATCAGCAGTCGTCCTTTTGCAGCAGCGCAGCCTTCTTAGCTTTTCATCGCCTTTCTTGATCTGAGATCGCACCAACCAAGAATCCAAAACCACTTTTGGACGTGGAGAGGAGGGGAGAAGAGAGCTTTGGCATGGAGAAGGAGGGGAGAGGCAGCCTTGGGGTGTGGGAATTTCAATGCTCTTGGAATTTGAGTTGGGCGCAGGGTCTTATTTATAGACTAAGCGTGATCCAACTCCTCTTCTTCCCAACCAATCACAACCCTTTGTGAAATCAGATCTAAATCTGATTGGTGGGAATAGAGTCCCCTGGATTCCTCCTTAGAGGGTGCCTAAGACCAGTCAAAGTTGGTTCTTAGGAGAACTCTAATTGGAATCCAAAAAGGAGATGGAGTCCCTTGTCCAACAAGGGACTCCTAGGCGCCTCCAACTTGGGCACACGCCAAGGGTGGCGTGCGCCCTCCTCCTTGCCAGGTTCTGGCAGGGGGACAGGCCCCCACCAGCTCTCCAATAGGTGCATGACATGTGGTCAAAAGTCAAAGTGTCAATGGTCAACATTTGACCAGTCAAAGGTAGACTTTTGACCAAAGTCAAAGAACAAGAAATGGCAGGTGACCAAAAATGGCAGGTAATGTCTTACAAAATAAGACAACCTTTTCTGACTTGGACAACCTCCAGTCAGACCATATGAAGGCCTCTGATTGAGCACAAACTCCTTTGGCTCAGTCAGGACAACTTATTTATGATAGTAAAAGAAGAACGTTAGGTTCAATCGAGTGCTAGCACGATTTCCTTGAACCTAATTGAATCTCATTCAGATCAATTGAACTAGATCAGTTCAATTGATGATCACCAGATTCAAACCCTTATTTGTGTGACCCAGTTAGGTTCAGTTCTGTATGGTAATGGGATATGTCATGATCTCTATCATCGACATCATCGAAACTCCTTTCGATGGATCAGAACTCTTCTGATTCGAACAGCTAGAATGATCGATCATCTAAATCATTCTAATTGCTCCCAAAATCCACCAGTGACACCTAGCAGTATATGGTGGCAACCCATCAGAGCTGAATGCGAACCTCTTGGTGCAGCTACCTGTGTGATTAAGTTCTTCTATCTTGAGCCCCGATCAGATTAGGGTTAAGGTGAACTCGTCAAACCCTAGTTTCTGTCATATGATGTAATCATTCGATTCGAGTCCGATGTGAAAATCTAAATAGAAACTCTTTCTATTATTTCACTCTGCCATGGCCATGGACTTCTGGACTTGATTCTCATGATTCATCATAGGGCTGCTCCTCTACCACCGAGGTAGATAGATTCCATCTTGATGCAATCCAGTTCCTACAATGAACATGCTATAGCCAACATACACCTCAGGGTTCCATATGGCTAGGAGACCGAGTAATGGTGTAGTCAAACTATAACACCCTCAAGGTGAACTGCCGATGCATCTCAGGTCAAAGAACCAGACACACTACTGCAGCATCGAGTCAGTCATTGACGAGAAGGTAGACTCCCTAATGACTACTCGAGGTGGTCACGCTCAGTGCCCTCGTTCTCTAACGAGTACCTGTACTCTCGCTCCGGTGTCTCCACACCGTAGACTCAAGACTCATCTACTAAAGAGAAGCGATTGTACACCAACCTTCCGGATCAATCACCATCCTCGTGATGATCCTATGGTCGGGAGCATTTTATGAGTTAATAATGATTATTCATGTCTTAAATTTTCAACTCTTGAAAATATGAATTATCATTACCATTAACTCAAAGGATGTATCACAGACACTAAATACACATATGTGATAGAAAATAACCCATTTTATTGATTATAGTCAAAATTATAATTTTGCCCCTAGAAGTGTATTACAAGTGTCAGCCAATTCTGGCTTCTAGGGCACATATATCTAACAATCTCCCACTTGTCCTAAAGCCAATTGGCTACAAGTCTAAGTCCCATCTTCTCAAGGTGGGCTTCGATCTTCTGCTGGCCCAACGGCTTTGTAAGTGGGTCTGCCACATTATCTGTGGAGTTGACTCTCTTGACCTCGACGTAACCCTTCTCGAGGTAATCGCGGATGAGGTGGTATCGCCGCTCAATATGCTTGGATTTCTGGTGAGACCTCGGCTCCTTAGCAAGGGCTATGGCGCCATTGTTGTCGCAGTATAGAGGAATGGCATCTGATGGCATTACTCCAATTTCTGCAGCAAACTTCTTGTACCAGAATGCTTCCTTCGCAGCCTCTGATGCAGCGATATATTCTGCTTCCATGGTGGAATCTGCTATCACCGGTTTGCTTGGAACTCTTCCAGCTGACAGCACCACCATTGCACACAAACAGACTCCCAGATGTCGACTTTCGATCATCTATATCGGACATGAAATCCGAGTCTGTGTATCCCTGGACTTGGAGTTCTCCATTACCAAAGACCAACATCATATCCTTAGTTCTTCTTCAAGTACTTAAGGATACATTTCACAGAAGTCCAGTGTTCTTCACCTGGATTTGACTGATATCTGCTTGTGACACTCACAGCATGGGCTATATCAGGTCGTGTACATAGCATGGCATACATGAGGCTCCCTATTGCAGAAGCATAAGGGATCTTGCTCATGCATTCTATTTCCTCAGGTGTGCTAGGGCACATCTTCTTGGAAAGATGAATACCATGTCTGAAGGGTATTAATCCCCTCTTAGAGTTTTCCATACTAAACCTCTTTAGTACTTTCTCTATGTACATCTTCTGTGAAAGTCCTAGCATCCTATTCGGTCTATCCCTATAGACCTTAATTCCTAGAATAAAGGATGCTTCACCTAGGTCTTTCATGGAGAATTCCTTGGACAACCATAATTTGACTGTTGTCATCATGGGAATATCATTCCCAATAAGGAGGATGTCATCCACGTACAATACGAGGAAGACAACAGCGCTCCCACTGACCTTTTTGAAAACACACGGTTCCTCTTCATTTTTGATGAAACCAAACATTTTGATCACATCATTGAAACGAGTGTTCCAGCTCCGAGATGCTTGCTTAAGTCCATATATGGACCTTTGCAGCTTGCAAACCTTGTGATCAGTATCACTGGATGTGAAACCTAGCGGCTGTTCCATATAGATATCTTCCTCAAGATATCCATTTAAGAATGCCATTTTCACGTCCATTTGCCATATTTCATAATCGAAATAGGCTGCAACGGCAAGCAATGTGCGGATGGATTTTAGCATAGCCACTGGGGAAAAGGTATCCTGATAGTCAATGCCTTCGCGTTGACTATAACCTTTTGCCACTAGTCTAGCCTTGAATGTCTCCACATTTCCATCTGCACCAATCTTTCTCTTGAAGATCCATTTACACCCAATAGGTACTATACCTTCTGGTGGATCTACCAAGGTCCAGACTTGGTTTGAGTGCATCGAGTCAATTTCTGACTGCATTGCCTCTAGCCATTTCTCGGAGTCGATATCTGATATCGCCTCGTTGTAGGTTTTGGGATCATCACCATGAGCACCATTACCTACGAGGAACATTTTCTCTACTTCCTCTGAAATAATACCTAAGTATCTTTCAGGGGGATGGAAAACTCTTTTCCGATCTACGAGGTGGAGGAGGTAGTGTTCTTATTGGCTCAACCTGATTTGGTTCCAATTGGTCCTTAGCTCATTGTACTTGTGAGACTTTCTCATCAAGCTTGATTTGCCTTTCAATGCCGCTATCTTGAATAAACTATTTTTCAAGAAAGATGGCATGTCGACTCACAATCACATTGTGGTCTTCTGGAATGTAGAAATAGTATCCTAATGACTCTTTAGGATATCCTATGAATCGAGCTCTGAAGGACCTAAACTCTAACTTGTCCGCTTGTTGTCTTTTGACATGAGCCGGACAACCCCAAATTCTGAGATGACTCAGACTTGGTTTCTTACCGTGCCATATCTCATACGGTGTGGTAGGAACGGTTTTAGAGGGAACCCTATTCAGTAGATAAATTGAAGTTAACAATGAGTGTCCCCAAAGAAAATCAGGGAGGTCTGTGAAGCTCATCATGGATCGAACCATATCCAATAGGGTCCGATTTCTCCATTCTGAAACCCCGTTGAGTTGAGGTGTTCCTGGTGGAGTCCATTGAGAGACTATGCCATTTTTCTTTAGATAGTCTAGGAATTCTCGGCTAAGGTATTCACCTCCTCGATCTGATCGAAGAACCTTAATGGGTTTTTCAGTTTGTTTTTCTACTTCATGTCTGAATTCTTTGAACTTTTCAAAAGCTTCAGACTTGTGTCTCATAAGATACACATACCCATACCTAGACAGATCATCGGTAAAGGTAATGAAGTAGACAAAATTGCCTCTAGCCGGCACATCAAATGGGCCGCACACATCAGTATGTACTAGGGCAAGGAGATCTGTGGCCCTTTCCCCATGTCCTACAAAAGGGAGTTTGGTCATTTTGCCTTGAAGATAAGATTCGCAAGTTGGATATGACTCGGAAGTCAATGGACTCAATAGCCCATTTTTCTCTAATTTGTTGATCATATCTTCTACTATATGATCTAATCTCAGGTGCCATAGATATCTATCATTCGGACTATCCCTAGGTCGTTTGGCATTCACGTTCTGCTCGATAGTTAGAATAGGTACATCAATATGTAGCCGATAAAGACCATTAATAAAGAAACTATTTGCAATTTTATTTCTTTCATAAAGAATGTTACAATGGTCTTTTAAGAAGGTAATCACATAGCCTTCTAGGGCTAAGCATGAAATAGAAATCAAATTTCTTCTAGCTGCAGGCACATAATAACAGTCTTTCAAAACCAAGTCTAAACTAGATGGAAATCGAAGAGGGTATTTTCCACCGCCACTGCAGCAACTCTTACTCCATTATCGATACGTAGGATCATGTCTCCAACCCTCAGCCTCCTACTATCCTCAAGACCCTGCATGGAAGTGCACAGATGAGCACTAGAACCAGAGTCAAGCATCCAATTGGATGTAGAAAAAATCATAAGGTTAGACTCAATAATGAGCATACCTCTAGAAGGACCTTCCTTCTTGTTCTTCAGGGTGGCTAGGTAAGTAGTGCAGTTCCACTTCCAATGGCCGTCGCTGTTGCAATGGAAACACTTTTCTTTGACATTGGCCTTTTTCTTTGGCTCTGCCTTCTTCCTCTTTGTTCCTTCCACCTTCTGCTTTTTCGCAGACTTCTTTTTCTTTCTATAAGACTTTCTCTGAAAGAAATTCGTTCGATAGCAAGAACTGAGCCTTTAGAACCTTTCATAGAAAGCTCAGCGGTAACCAGCATGTTCATTAATTCGGCCAAGGAATTTTGAAATTTATGCATGTGGTAATTCATTATGAATTGCCCATATGCATCAGTCAAGGATTGCAGAATAATATCATTCTGCAGATCCATGTCTAACTTCACACCGAGCTTCTCAAGCTCTTTCATGTCCTTGATCATCATCAAATAATGATCTTGGACTGACCGCCCATCACGCATCTTAGCCTTAAAAAGTCATTTCATGACTTGATACTTGGCTGTGCGACTCTGTTCACCAAACATCTTCTGCAGGTGAGCCAACATTTGGTGAGCAGTCTCGATATCTTCACGTTGGCGTTGGAGCTCATCAGACATCGAAACCAACATGTAATATCTGGTCTTATTATCTTCGTCTATCCATTTTTTCAGAGACGCTCTCTGCTTAGTGGACGGATGGCCTAGTAAGATGGGAGGGTCCTGGTCCAATACATGGGTTAACTTCTCAAAATCCAAAATGATTTTATAATTTTTGAGCCAATCTTTATAATTGGGTCCGGTCAGTCTGTGTGTGTCCAGGATACGTGCCAATGGATTGGACGCAGATATTTTTTGTAGAGAGTCAAAGATTCTAGTTAGATGCTATAATTATGACTTGACCAATTTATTTATAGATTTTATTTTTAAATAAATTAGCTCCCACTATTTTCTCGAATCCCTACACCCCCTCCGTAGAGATGCAAAAATCTCCACGATTAATGATTTCTAGTGGATGGTGCGGTCTCACCAACTGACTTATCACCTCACCTAATAGTTATTGGTGATGGGTTAACCAATGAGTGAACAACTCTTGTTCAATGATTCTCTAGTCATGGTGCACCCAAACTTGA
Source organism: Cocos nucifera (assembly GCA_006176705.1). Taxonomy (NCBI): domain Eukaryota; kingdom Viridiplantae; phylum Streptophyta; class Magnoliopsida; order Arecales; family Arecaceae; genus Cocos; species Cocos nucifera. The sequence goes on from QRFJ01001623.1 coordinate 225,805, forward strand.
TCTCTAATTCATGAATCTCATCGTATTCGAAATATTGATCCACTCCATAGTTAAATCAGACCCACCATTTGCACAAACTGGACTTCTAATTGAGTCTCTCACCATATCCGAAATATTGAGCCCAACTCATCCTCCAACCCATAGCATCCAATGCCTAATAAACATGGTTGCATCTTTTTGGTGCAACTGAGCCACTATATTCAGTCAAGAACAATCAACCCCGAGAAGGGCCCGCACATCTACAATGGTGGAAGACCTCGGACTTAATCTTTTCTTAGGAAGAATTGATTCAAGTCTCATTAAACTAGACTTATCATAGTCATAACAATTATGAGTAACCTGTGGCATGGGTTAGCTCAGATTATTGACCACCTTAGATTAGAACTGTGTCAATAGATATGGCCAAGCAACTGAGACCGGTGGAAGGAATATACCATTAAATCATACAAGAATACATTCAGGTCGAGTAGCTTCCAATTATAAACTAGTCGGTCGTATGTGCGAAACTTACCTTAGACACCAAATTGTTGAGCTAGAACCAATTCGGTTAGCCTACAATCCAGATTCTAACCTCTGAACCTAATTAGATCTTGCTTGATCGTGACTCGATCTTGACCCAGACTTAATCCTATTAGGCTGGTCAATTTAAGCATTGTTGATCCCATCTAACCAACTGTTGATTCGGTTTGATCAACCGCTTAGACCTAATTGAGCTACCCAAGCTGGAACCTAGTATTATGAATATGTCTTAGATCTAAAATTCTCAATTTTAGATCTAATTAATATTCCATAATCTTAATTTTTAATTAAGTAGGGTTCATAAATAAAATATGCACAATAAATCCTAGGATTTCAGGATTTGGGGTTTTGCAGAAAGTAAGTTTTGGATTTTTGATTAAGAACGAACACGCAGCACCCCTACACATCATAAGAACACCCCATTGAATGGGAAGAGAGGGCCTTTAAACCTTTCTTCATTCTTATGATCGGACGGTCAAGAGGAACACCTTAATCAGGAATATACAATACTACAAAATCGTTTTAGATCTATATCATATATCTCATATACAAATTAGATCTAATCATGGCATATTTTGCATACATCTCATGTATCAAATCATGCATATTTTTAGATCTAAATTATCTCATAATAATCTAAAAAATTAGATTTAAATTGATCTAATCAAAATAAATTCTAATCTAGATAATTATGTAGAACTATTCTACAACTAGTCTAGACATGCATCTATCATATCTCATATGATATTTAAAATTAAATAATTTTTATTTGCTACTTTTTAGATGTCATTATAACCATTATAATATCAAAAAATAGTAAATAAAAAGATCTAAAATATGATTTAATCAGATTAAATCAAAAACATGCAAGACTATTCTATAGAACTATTCTATTTTAGAACTAGTCATGCATATTTTCTAATCTTAGATCCAAATCATTTAATTTTAATTTTTTCTAATTTTAGATCTAATCACATCTTATGTGACATCTGAAATTATTTATTTTTTAATTAAAATAAATTTAAAATCAGACCTAAACACTTTTAGAACCTTGGCTCTAATACCAGTTGAAGGAAAATCCTGATTTTTCAGACCAGGTTCGTTCAAATCTGATCAGATCAAGAGATATATTTCAAAAAATTTTTTGTTTGATCCTTATCAGATTTGAGATATTTTAAATATAATTATTATTATTTTAGAAATAAAATAAAATTAGATAAATTAAATAAAATTTAATTTACCTTGATATGGGCAATCCTATTACCCGTTGATGATCTTGTATGCAGCGAAAGGTTCTGGATCTAGCCACGCAAGTGCCTGGCCTCTACCGACATCCACTCAGGATGAATCTGGAGATCTTCTTCTTCTCTATCACGTCTCCAGAGATCAGATCTAGATCTGATCTGGAGGATCTTCAAATCTCCTTTTGAAGATCAGCAGTCATCCTTTGCAGCAATACAGCCTTCTAGCTTTCACTCGCCTTTCTTTGATCTGGATCGCACCAACCAAGCTCCAAAACTCTTTTGGATGTGGAGAGGAGAGGGAAAAGGTGGGTTTGGCATGGAGGAAGAGGGGAGAGGCAGCCTTGGGGCGTGGGGTTTGAATTTCTCAAACTTTCAATCACTATCTGGGTTGGGCGCAGGGTCTTATTTATAGACTGTCTGTGATCCAACTTCTCTTCTTCCCAACCAATCATAACTCTTTATGAAATCAGATCTAAATCTGATTGGTGGGAA